>JAHWFP010034555.1:51241-74192 GCA_023313725.1 Lithobius niger | reverse complement strand
CCCCCCCCCAAAATAAATTTGTTTTCAGCACCACCGTAGTGTTTATTCTACAATTCCTTCTAGTGCAAAAACTTTGCATACCATCACGAAAGATTTACTGATTCTCAAAATATTTAAATTTTTTTTATCACAAAACTAACATGAGGGGAGATCACACAACGGAGGCAACGAAGTTTTGGCCAGCTGTGATGTCAAAGAACGTTTTTTTTTTCCTTAGCTATCTGTAAACATCTCATAATCTTTAGTGAGAATCATGGCTGACAGCTGACTTTCAACCCAAGCCCTGGAGAACTTTGTCCTCGCTGTCGTACCTTCTGAGGAAGCAGGCTTTTAAAAACAATTACTGCCTCTCTGTAAACCCTGCTGCTCTTACGGATATTTGATGGTTGCTGATTTATTGTTTTGGTCTTAATCTGTAGGAGTGTGAAAATTATTTTACTATCTGTTACTTTGGTCCGAAATAAGTTCTCATTTTTTTTTCTTCCTCTTCTTCTCTTATTTATCTACTTGGCTATATAGCTGTACCCTTGCAGGCTTTATGCTCTTGGGCAGCTCAAACCATAAAATAATTTATGGACCATTGTTCTGTAGCATTCGAACAGAACACTTAAGCTACAACTATTTCTTCGTAATGAATCGCTGAGACATGGTAGAGGTTATTTTGCTTACTGAATGTATATTGTCATTACCTGCGATCATTTATTCACGTTTTTGTCTAGTTTATATTTTGCCATAGATTTGCTAAATGTAGCCATAATGATCATTGTTCTTGTAGCAGTTATAGTATTCATAAACCTGAACCGTGTTGCTCTTGGCAATAATTCGAAAGAAAACGCTCACTTTGTAGCATACTTTCCTGAAGGTACTGATGTTAAAAGGCCTCACCTTACAACAGCTGATAATCAAATACCTGAAAATATAGTGGACTTTAGTGTTTGTTTTTGGTTGAATCCCTCTGTTGGTGATGTGGCCATGACTATATTTTCATACTGCAGTAAACCTTTTGAGCCGACATGGTGCAACGAGATATTATTTAATGTCAACGTTGGCAAAAGCACGGGTTTAATTTATATTCACGACCAAGTTATGTCCTTGCCGGAACTTCCTATTGTGGTAAATGAGTGGCAGCATTTGTGTTTAGTGTACGATGGTAATGAACAGATTGGTACCGTAACATATAACGGTAGAGAAATATTTGAATCAAATGATAATTCAGCCATTGCGTCTGCGATACCAAAAGGTTACAAAATTGTAGGAAAGGGGAAGGTAGTCCTGGGACAAGATCAAGATTTCTATGGCGGTCCATTTTACAACTTGACTGATTTGAGAGGAAAGTTGGTAAGATTACAAGTCTGGGATCGCCCTTTGACAAAAGATGAAAGTAAGCTGCATTGGCTACAGTTTCTTTTGTTATATTTGGATTTATGTTAGCTAAAGGCATAGTAAAAGCATGGATCACTAAAGAATTTGAAAACCTAAAAATCAAAAGTTGCCTAATGCGTACCAGATTCAAAAGGTCCAGCCACTCTGATTTGGGTTTTAGAGCCTTGTTCAACCAGTATTGGAGCGTGTAAGTATGAAAACCTCTGTCAAAGATCGTGTCGCATCTGGAACTGGGCCAAGAAAAACGTTTTATAATACTTTTGCGAAATGCTTAACTACAGGGTCATTTTTTATGCGTATATTTTAGTTATGGTATGTGAACCAGCATTCACTTAGCTTGGAGGTGAGATTGCTGACCACAGGGTCCTTGGAGAACTTAACAAGATGCCTGCGGAGAACAAGATCCTTGGAGAGATCCTTGGAGAACTTCATGATGCCTGCGGTGTGCTTGGAGCTAACTACTCCCTATTTTTGTAGCAGTCCTTTTTCTGGACACCGTGACTGAACAGGTCATTCGCCGTGCTTTCATAAGTTTTCATATTTTTTTTCAAAAATTAGGCTATTAAGTTAAAAGTTCGTTCCTCTAACGCATATTTCTCAATCCACCTCATCAAGTACGGCCCCGCCCCAAAGTTCTATTTACTTACCTTTAGCTAATACCTTGCTAAACACTCGTTTTAAAATGTGGTGTCTAGGAAATTTTCTGTTGAATACTGGGAACTAACTTAAAACATCCTGCGATTATATGATCCTTTGCATGATCCTTTGACGTTTCATGTGTGTGTGTGCATGTACTAATTTTTAATCGCTTGCTAATAATTACCATGAGATCAAAAATGAGATCTAACGTCGTAAAAATTAAAATTATTTATGCCAAATAACCAATAGATCGCTGAAGATAAATACCATGATACAGCCTAAAACTTTATAAAGCGTGATGTTAAAATACGAAAATCTTTCTGGTTTGTGATGACACAATTTTTGTTTTCATGCTGTTTCATCTACTATGCCCAAGGCCAACTGAGATAGTATCTGCATTCCTCGCTGTGAAGAACGCAGCTACTATCTCAGTTGGCCTTGTATTACTATGCCGAGTCTTGCAAAACGGTGCAATGGCAATGAGCGAGGATAGCGATCTGCACTTGGATGTTATGCGGCAGGTGGAATGTACCTCTAAATAAGTTCTTTGAAAGTCAGTATGCACAAACTGATGTTCATAACGTACTGGTTAGTCTATTAAATCTCACTGTTGGATCCGGTTTTTGAAAACAAATTTTACTGTTATTACAAACAAAAATGAATAATAGTGTATTGACCCTCTACTACATGAATTAATCAGTTAACTTTTTTCAAGTCTAAGTCTAAGATTCAAACGAGCATTGTCCTGGCCTGGAGACGACGATGCTGACCACTGAGATGTACTTGAACAATTTGCTCACCATCCGTAGAGACCCTTCATAAAGCTCATGCTGAGATTTGGGCTCGTTTTTTTACCAAGAAGTGGTACATTGCCTATGGGATGGCTTTTGCGATAAAGGGTTAAAAGTCATCTCCAACAATAAAGTTTAAATGTTTATCAATGACTCAGACGGTCATTGGAATTAGACTCGTGCAGAAGTAAAGATTGATCCATTAATCATCCCACTACGATGCAGTAACCTAATGTTTGTAAACTATGTTTGCTAGTTACTGGAATTTTACTCTAAATATGCCACAACTGTAGAAATTAATGCTTCGCTGTAGTCCACTCCATATTTCACTGGCCACGACTGAACTTGCAAGAAATATCAACAATATTTTACTTTATTGGAAGTGAAAACATTACAATGCAAATGGCACTAAAAAGTAAGGCAATTAAGCAATGCACAGAACCGCATACAACGGTGCACTAGTTTGCTGCTTTATACAAAATTTTGACTCAAATGATTTTTCCCTTAAGTTGTAGAGGAATCTGGATGTAACTTAGAAGAGGAAGGAAATGTTATTGCCTGGACAAAAACAGAATGGGAATACATGGACGGAGCAGAAAGGGTCGAAGAAGATCCTTGTCCACAAAAGGAAGAAATGACGACTGTGGAGCCAACGACTATTGAGCCGACGACTGATGAACCAACGACAGACCCAATGACGGAACAAACGTCAGAGCCAACATCAGAGCCAACATCAGAGCCAATGACAGATCCAGCATCAGAACCAACAACACCAACTACTGAAGCAACAACCCCAATGCCGGTAAAAAATACTAATAAGATCCGACATTGTTCCAAATTCCTTTTTATTGCCTTATTTTTTTTATATGGGATGTTATAACTCATTAGTTATATTCGATTTAACCCAAATTCCCACCCAATATACTCATTTTTTCATCACTGAATAGGTCCTAGAGCGGATTACAACAAACTGTTACTCATCCACGATGGCAACCCACTATAGATTCTCAAAATCTGTTTCGGCTTCTAACATCCAAAACATTTAACATATTGAACATAAACTGGTTACAGATGATACTCAGAATTAAATTTTTATGAAAAAAGAACCTACTCAAGGTTTTAGAAAATCCAACATGGATAGGCAAAATGGCAGCCAAAAGAAATCGGTTTTTGCCTTGTTATTTCGATCAATTCATCAGATTGAACTCAAATTGGTTAGAAATGATGTTCGGTCTTAGTGGATGTAGAGTTTGGGCTATTCTTCATAGAATTACTAGTTTATCTCCTATCTTGTGTAGCTTGTATACCGTATGCATGTATCATTTATCTTATCACTCTCGTATATTGTATGCATATTTTATTTATCTCATCTATCTCGTTTATGTTGTGTCTCCTTTATCGTATATATCTTGATTCTCGTGTATTTCATTTATCTCTAATCTTGTGCATCTCATTTATCTCATACCTCGTGTATGGTTCGTCTTTCTTATTTCTGTTTGAGTGAGCAAAGTGTAGCCTATAACCATGGTTAATAAACTATCTGCCCCGACCTACAACAGTATTAGGGGGTACACAAAATGGCCGCCACGACTGGCCCATTTCTTTGAAGTCTATTCGGGAATTGTCGACTCTAATCCACTGTTAATCGCATCTTTGCACGGTGAGTCTCAACATCTATTGACAACTAGTGGCAGTTTAAAAAAAAAATTAGTTTTTGCGTAAATATGCATCACAAAATTTGTATTATCTATAAGTGTATCTTTAAATTTTTTTTTAAAGTTACCCCTCAGCCATAGTTAAGCTATTTCTCTGTGCCTGGGAAAAAAAGAAACGTTCGTGTATCCAGAAAGTAAGGCAAAGGAAGGAACGTTGACATTTTGTACTGTTAGTGACGTCTTCGGTTGGCAGAAAGTGGCAACAGGACAAATTAATCGTGTAAGTGACGTTTCCGGTGGCAGTATTGTCAACCCCGTCGCATAAGCTATTTTTCATCAAGATTCGGCTGGTACCATAGTACGGGCCTGCTCAAACGGACAGCAAATTCCAAAATGTTGGTTGGTTGCTTGGTTGTATTTTGTAGCCTGGGTGGAGCCCAAACGAAAGGTGAAATTGGAATGAAATTGCCACATCGTTTAAAATCCCCCAAAAAGGATTTAGAAAAGGGATTTGATATGATAAATGGATGGGTTATGGATAGTGAACTGTACATAAGTGAAGAAAAAACAGTACACTTAAACATAACTGTTCCAAAAATGAAAGAAATATTAAAAATAAAAATTTTTAATCACTCCACAGAATACCAACTAAATTTATTGCAAAAACACATGGAAATAAAAAGAAATTAAAGAATCTACAAACTACCTAGAAATGGAAACTGGTTCACATTGGATTTTAAACAACGCATAATAAAACTTAACAATTAAATTACGACAAATGATTCCAAAATTTTATAATGTTAAATATATACTAAATAATAAATCTAAAATAATCTTATACGATGCGTGGAGAGTGAGTATGTTAAGGTACGGTATTGAAGTTTATGGTTTTGCTTCAAATTATGTAATAAATAATTTACAAAGACTGCAAAATAAAATAGTAAAGCTACTTTTTGGAAAAATTGAGGACAACACAAAAGACATTTATGTTAAAAATAATCTACTAAAAATATAGTAATTTGTGGTTATGTAATAATATTGAAGAATTATTTTGTAAATACACATAAAAACTTTGATGAAAATAAAAGTTTGAGATAAAGAATACAAACACAAAATACAGAATTTCAGAATGGAATAAGGCATATAGACTAAGGAATAAAAACCATTATGTACCAACAATTTTCAATAAACTACCATGGCAGTTGCATTCTTTCCAAAGTAAATACGATATTGCAAAAGGAACTAAAACAAGAACTAATAAAATGTAATATGTAGTAATAAATACGAGAATTTTTAAACGTATGTTATTCCGTGTATGTTATGCAGTCGAATTAATGATAAAAGTATAAAAGGTATTGTTGTGTTCATTGTACAAACCAAATGTAATATATTACTATTGTAAGCTTCACAAGTTTTTCTAAAGTTTGATACCAATTACGTAATAAATTATTATAATTATATAACGTCATTTGCATTCGCATGGTTGGGAATGGCTCATTACATGGAGCTGTAAGTTTTCGTTCAAAACTGAGATTTAAACTGAAGTTTGAAATGGATGGCATTGAATATTGTGTAGATAAGACAACAAGGAACAAAAGAAGACTTAGTACATCGCTCTGGGTGAGAGTGCAGATATTGATATTTGAAAGTTTGAATAGGACGAGCATTGAAGTGAATTGAGAAGTGACACTGGCAAGTGACGTAGGAGTGAACCTTAGGGTATGTCCACAAATTACACAAAGATGGTTAAAATGACGAGGTGTCAAGAGTGCAAAAACTACATCCAACCAAATGAAGGTGATTTTTTAACATGCTTTACATGCAAAGGGAGGTACCATAATAATTGCACTGATTTAGCTAATACTACAATAAGAGCTATGCGAAAGAAAAAAAAGAAGAATGAGCGTGCAAAAGATGCAGAAAATAAAGACAAAATTCAAATAGCAGTGAAGATGATCCTGATGAAAAGACGGAGGCACAAGACAAAGGAACTAAAAGAAAAGACTACGAAGAAGATAAAGGAACAAACAGCGCTAGTAATGAAACAATGACAAGAATTGAGAAAAAAATTGTTGATATGAAAAAAGTGAATGAAAAGATCCTAGAAGGAATGCAATTTATTGAGAAAAAATATGAAGATATGCGTATTGAAAACATTGAAATTAGAAACGAAAACGAAGCAATAAAAAAAAGATTAAAAAGCTTTGGAAGAAAAATTCGACAAAATTACAAGCAACATGTATGAAGTATGATACCATCACTCTACATCCTAAGAGAGTCCCTTGACCCAAAAACTAAATGTGTGCTGTTTGAAGCATGGATACTTTCAGTTGTACGATATGCTTGCACAATCTTTGGCTCTACTTCGAACTGGTATATTGAACGCTTACATAAAATTTTGAATAAAGCAATAAAAACACTTTTTGGTGGCAATAGCAACAAGACAACTAAAGAGTTTATACTGGAACACAATATTATAACTTTCCAAAATTTATATAAATTAACTGTTATTAATAAATTTTTTTTGACCATACATTACAAAATAAAATTGTGAAACCATCACGTAATAATACGGCTTGGCTTAAAATCCCACCCTGGAGAAATTCATATGGGAAAAGAAATATCGCTTTTGTCCTTCCTACATTTTAATGAATTACCATTGAATTTAAGAACAAACATAAGACCACTTAGTATTAATAAAAGAACTGGTTAATAAACAACAAAAAATTATCCCTACTTGGACACCTAAACTAGTGTGAGTGACATAATTTACTGCATTTGTAATAAATATAAAATTTATATGCAAGTCTTTTAAAGCAACTTAATGAATACTGTTAATATTGCATGAATTAATATTGTATGTTAACATTGTATTTTTTCGATTTTGTTTTCTCTTCAGAGCACATACAAGCATTGTTTTGCTTCGTGCCTTGGTTGTTTACAATTTTGTATACATAATCTGAATAAATTATTATTATTATTTTTTTTTTTTTATTCGATGAATAAATTCAAAGAAAAATATATTATTAAACATTACGGGAACTGTAAAAAAATTAAACAATAATACGTTAACTAATGGATGCAATAGCAGCTGTTCAAAATTGGAAAGAAAAAAGATGCTAAATATCTAGGGGCCAACATAGATACAAATTGGAATTTTAAACCTCATATCTTACGAGTTATAACAAAATTAAGACAAATATTACCCAAATTATATCAATTAAGAAGTATTTTAGGCCCAACAAAATCGTGTATGATGTGTGGGTAGGGAACTGAGAAATGGACTTGAACGTTACTGGTTTACAGCATATTACCTAATAGAAAGAGTACAGAAATTACAAAATAAAATAGTAAAGATATTATTTGGAAATGAACTAAAAAAGTTACTAGTGACATATACATAAAGAAACCAGAATTAAAATATAATAGAATTGAGAAACTATACAGTAATTGCGAAGAACTATTATTCTAATGCCTACAAACAACATAATACACATAACTCAAGATATTTACCAAAAAATAAGCAAATTTTAACAACACCAAGGATAAATAACGAAAATGGTAAAAGAAACAAGACTGGTACATACCACATATTTTCAATGAATTAGATATAAATTTGACGAACTATCAAAGTGTAAAAGAACTAAAAAAAAAACACACTGATTGAAAGGTTAATGATGAAATAAAGGCGAACAAGGATTCTATTTTTATTGTATTGTTTATTCTTTTCCCCCATTGTTTTGTATTTGCGTATTTCAGACAAATAATGTATAGTTAAAATTCAATAATAAGATTGTAACTGTTTAATATAATTATTGTTATTATATTTTAAGATATATTATTGAAAAAATGTAAAAACTGATTAAGAGGCAAAATATATAACATAATTAATAGCTATATTACAGGGCGACAATGCAGTGTGAGAATTGGTGATAGTTTTAGTTGTTGGACAAAATTAGAGTATGGTGTACCTCAGTGTTCTGTGTTGGGGCCCTTATTATTCTTAATGTACGTTAATGATATCCCAGATATAAACTGGAAAACATATATAACACTGTACGCAGATGGTATAGTCATGTTATCGATTAATAACGATAGTAAAAAATGTTACAAAATATACCAATACTGTATAATTTAAAGATAAATTGAACAAAAAAAATAAGAAAATGATTTTTTATACACTTATTATTATTATGTCAAATATAAATTATGGGCTTACAATATATGGAACAACTTCAAATAGGATTATAGAACAAGTACAGAAAATTACAAATAAAGCAATAAAAGTACTCTTCAAAGACAATAAAACAAAACATAGTAATGAAATTTATCAAGATTTGGAAATAATGAATATTGAAACAACTTTAAACTGGAACATTATACATAAGAATTATTTTAAAAATATGTACAAAATAAAATTAAACAGAAATATATGACAGAATAAAAAATAGCTACAGGAACCAGGACGGCAAAACTCATATGGAAGAAGGAGCATGAGTTATGTTTTACCTACAAAATTTAGCAAAATGCCAACTGAATTAAGACAAATACAAAATTACAATGAAATGCAACGTAAGATGGCTTTTAAAATGGCTTTTGAAAATTCAATAAAATAAACAGTAAAAACGAAAGAAATCTATGAAGTAAATACCTACAAAAATGTATATATGGTGAATGACTGAAATGTGAAAAAATTATAGTATAGGTTAATTAGCGTTAAAAACATATTGAAATGTGCATAGATATATTGCCTATTAATTGCTTGCAGAAACAAGTCTTGTAGGACTTCGTGCCGGTACTTGTAATATACTTAAACTTGAATAAAAAAAAGCATTATTATTACTATTATTATTGTTGTTGTTGTTGTTGTTGTTGTTGTCGTTGTTGTGGTCTGCGGCCTTGCAGTGCTGGAAACACCGGGTCTCGTCAGATCCCCGAAGTTAAGCAGCATTGGGCTGGATTGATACTTGGGTGGGTGACCGCCTGGGAATCTGGCTGTTGCAGACATAGGGCCTTAGGGCTTCGGGCAGATGACCAGGAGTGGTTAACGCTCGTTAAACCCTTTGAACCTTTTTTTGTTGTTGTTGTTGTTGTGGCAGGTACGTATGATAATCACGTATTACGCTGTACTGTCCATTGTTGGAGCTGCATATTGTTATGCAGTTGTTGGTGGTTGGAGAATTGCAAATGTCTTACTTTTGGGTAAAACTTTAATGTTGGCCTGGGCCCAAATAAAAGTATTTATTTGAACTACAAATGGCGTATTTAATCCAAGCATCCATGAGACCTCCATCCAACATTTATAATTATTATTATTTATTATTATTATAAAACGATGTGGAGGATGAAGATCAACCATCAGAACTATAATTCTTCGTTACTACTTTCAATTGCTAACATTCATGAATTAGTTTAATTCTTTTGTTAATACATCGAACATGGAGTTAGTTAGGTTTTACTATATGAGTGTAATCATTCTTGCTGAAAAAAGAAATGTGGATTCTTTTCGGGAATATTTCTGGGAATTTCATCTTATTTAATTTTTACTGAAAAAGTCCATCCCTACCCACTATTAAAAAAGGTACAGTGTGTATGTGTGCGTGTGTGTAAGTTTCACCACTCATACAGAAGAATTGCACCTTACATCAGGAGAAATGTGTCAGAAATAAGTAAATTAAAGCCATTTTTAGTTAAGCCTATTTTTATCGACCAGAAATGTGTTTTGACCCATAAAAAAGTGAAAAATCAACCTCCCAAGCATTATTTCAGTGCATTTTCGAGTTATTGTTCACTGATAAATGTTTATAACACATTTCTGCAGCTAGAATTCAGGGTCCACAATATCTGTTAAAGACATATTTTCGATCTAAAGAATGATGCATGGAAATGTTATCAACTATATAATCATGCAAACGTGCCTTCATGGTCTAATGTTTTGATAAAATACCACCAGTACTAAGGCTGATTTTTATAACAACAATTTTTTTTATAATGTATTTTTTTACGCAAGCGATATACACAACTTTTATCCTTCCAGAAAAAAAAGAAGAAACCAAAAAAAAAGGAAGAGCCTGAACCACATTCGGCACGGAACAAGTTCAACATGAAGATAAAATTTTCAGTTTACAACAAAAACGGAAGACAAAGTGTCGGAACGCATAGCAAAAATATTCAAAATATCGCCGATACAGAGATTAAATGATTGTAGATTTAAAATTTTTACTAAACATGGGTGAACCAACAGAAACTGTAGAATCTACAGCCCATGGCACTGTGTACCATAGGTGTTACCATTAAATCTTGCAACAAGCTAAGGAGTGCATCATGAAATGTTATCAAAGAAACAAACATGAGCTAAGCCTACATAATGTATGAGAAAACTTGGTACATCCTCGGGTGCTTGAGAACTAGCTGTAAAGGTTGACAATGTATACTACAATCGAAGGACCCATGGTTGTTTATTTCCCATTGTAACACTGGACTTTAAGGAATTAAACTATGAACTATATTTCTTCAATGTGGTTGGATGCTCATTGTCATGAGGGTGATAGTGAACTAATTTAATACGCAATGCTGAAAGCTGTAAAGCGGGTCTAATTTAGCAGATAAAGCTTAGATAAGGAGAAATTGGGAAACTATTTGCTTGTTAGTTTTATTTGACTCATTTATAAACTCCAACATCAACATGTAGACAGCCCTTTAAGGATGTTTACAAAGTCTGGTTTGTATACACATTTTGATAGAATCTGAGCATGACTGCAATTAACCCTTTATTCTTTGTGTGTTATGTTCCAATATCTCCGGCACAAGACAGCAATAAAGTAAAAAAAAATGAGTCAATTTTTGGTTGTTATTTTGCATTGGAGTCAGTTATATTGACGATTATTGGAATGAAATTAAAATAATTTTTCTATGAATAAAATCAGGCTTAGATAGCACAGTAGCAATAAGAATGTTAACTTTATTCTTCAATAATGAAATATTCTTAATGGTATACAATAGGGTGGTGGCGAACCCAATAATTTCATTTGCAGTCGAATCTAGTTGAGTACCAACAATGATTCAAGTGTCGTGTCGAGTTCGAGGTTTGCAACAATTTTTTAGTTAAACCTAAAATTTCCAAAGTTGGACTGTAAGTTACGCAATGCTCATCCCTAGCTATCCTTATTGTTTTTATACAGGGTGTTTGGAAATTTCGTGTCAAAAATTTTCAGGGCTGAATTCTACCATGAAAACAATTCCTAATGAACATGGTCCAATTCTGCTTCGTTTTGTAATTAGACCTTGCTGAAGGTAACGAACATTTGAATCATGGTAGACAGAATCACGAATTCCAAACTAAATGACCACTGATTTAATTAAATTAACAGTAATGATAATAAAAACTCTCTGGAAAGACCTCCCTTCAAGAATCCGCTGTTTAATTATTGTTTTTTTAAGTGTTTTGAGTCTCACAAAAAAATATTTATTTTAATCACAAAAATTGTTTTTCATCACTAAATGTTCTGTCTACAGCTAGATCTTCATTATTATTACTGTTTTATTCAATTAAATTAACGGTAATTGTGTTTGCATTATGTGATTCTGTTTAACAGAATTTCTATAAACTTCAAAAGTTGGTTACCATAGGCAGGGACGTTTAATTTCAAAACAAAACAAATTTGGACCCATGCTTATCAAGAATTTTTTACTTGTTTTCTTGGGATAAATCAGCCCTGAAAATACACTATCTGACACCGATTTCCGATGAAAACAAGTGTAAAATGCAGAAAGTTAAAAGTAGATGCTGAGAATAGTAATGTTGAATATCAATATAAATGCAAATGATATCACGCCAGGGGGGGGGGGGGGGGGGGGGGAAAAACTCGCAGTCTGCCAGTGTGAAAAGGCGTGGAGAGATCCTTAATTTTGTTAAGTCACAGATAATCAGACTACCAACAGAGGTAATAAGTATAGGATATCAGCCACCTTTCCGAGGAGTGAGATATAACAATGTCGAGGCCTGCAGGGCCAAGTCATTGTTGTATCTCTCCGAGGAAAGTGGCTGGTAACCTATTTATCACCCAATTTCGCGACCTCAGTGCGACAACAATAGTATGGCTCTCACACAACAAAGGACGAATCGAGCTGACGATCTTTCGCTCAGAAAGGTCGACAATGCGACAAAGATGTCATTGTTGTCAGCATTGTTATTCCTTGCTTAGTGAAGAATTCTGTGCTCTTGTTTATTGATTGTAACTCGTTTCCGAAGTGCCCCATTACCGTTCATACCGTGGAAACTCAATGACGAGCAGTCCCTTCAGAAAATTTCCGATATCACTCCTCCTTTTGCATATCAGTCATAAACCATTGTTGCAATATCGTCGTGTTCCATTGTTAAAGGAGGACTGAGGTCGTGAAATTGGGTGATAAGTGGGGGGGTTATCAGTTGTCTGATAACAAGGGCGGGAAGGGGGAGGATGGTCGGTGTTTTATGACTTCATTTTCTGTGAGGTTGCAATTTTCTAGTGGGCTGCGACATGGGGATGGCAGTAAAAAAGGACAAATTTAGGGTAACGTCATTTGTGTAGTCTCTTAAATGTTTACTTTTTTGGTTGTTTTCAAATGTAAAGAAATGTGTTTTTTTCCTTTGCTAAACGTTGTAACATTCTGGAAGGGCGGTCTTCCCAGTGAGTTTTTATTATCATTTCTGTTTATTTAATTAAATCAGTGGTTGTTTAGTTGGGAATTCGTGATTCCGTCTACCACGGCTGTAATAATTCAAAAGTTCGGCACCTTCAGCAAGGTCAATTGCAAAACGAAGTAGAATTGGACCCATGTACATTAGGAGTTTTTTTTACTTGTTTTCATGGTAGAATTCAGCCCTGAAAATTTTTGACACGAATTTCCAAACACCCTGTATATAAATCAAGTGATGTGTCTTAAACGAGCAGATCTCCCTGGCTTCTTTTTGATACCTGCAATTGACTGACTACAAATTCTAAATTAAAAACTAGCTCACACTTATCCTAACATTGTAACGATCTGAGAATGAAGATTGTTTTTTTTTACCAAATTTGAACATCATCACTAATTATGTTTGGTTATGTAACGCTTTATATGTAAAAGTCAAAATACTCAAAACTAATGAGTTTTTGCACAATGGGTTCAAGTACATGTTAAGCTTGAGTCAGAACTTATCTCGATGGGACTAGTACTTTTCGTACATACATATCAGTAGTAATGACTTAGAATATCATTTTTTTCATGAGTTTAGTCCGCTGCACCAAGTTTTATGAAAAAATACTGATTGCAGAATTTTCAGTTTTCTGTCTTACATCGTAGTAAATTAGATAGTTATTGACTTCATTAAGTGTAGCAATTTAGCAAAAATAACTGAGTAAAAAGCACAAACAAGTGCATTATTTAAGATTCAAAAAATTCTTTAGCATTGTACATCCCAGAATTTAGGGTCGGGGTTTTATATGCAAACTTAACACCATGTCCCTTGTACTGTATATGGTCACCAAAAGTTAATTAATTGGATGATACAAGTTGTACTAAAATGTTACTGCAGGTATGAAGTATTTTTATGTGCGATTTTTTTAATTTGGATGAGATGGCTATTATTTTTTTTACCAACCCAAAATACTGCAGTAGCCTACATTTAGTTGTGGAAGAAAGCTTTTTTATTGGAGGGGGTAGGGGGGCTGGATCTGTTCCTGGTATTTTTGAATGCTAGATTCAGAAACGTAGAGAGAGCATATGTTACACTTTGGAAAAATATCTTTCTTTAATGATTTAATTGTGACACGCCTCTCTGACTGCTCTTAGAATCCTTTCGTGATTTTCATATGAATGAACTTGACCTCACGTGGTCATAGGCTCCAGAAGTATTTCGTAAAAACATTGACACTTAATTTTTTTTAGATTTTCTCAAATAAAACATAAACTTCTAAGGAAAACCCCACATGTATGCTCTTCATTAATGTTTAGAGACCCAATACCAAGGTCTTTTATGTGAACCTAACAATATTTTAATTGTTTAATTCACCAAATTTTTGTTGCTCGTTTTATAATAATAATAATAATAATTGGTTTCACCCCCTCAACAGGTGTTGGGGATCCGGAAGGGTCGCTGATGTGGCCACTAACTCCGGTCCCTATAAAAGAAAAATTCAAGATGGCAACACTGATAGGAGCGCACAAGGAAACAGGAAAGATCTAGTTTACTCAGAATCCTCCGGAAGGCACCCAGCGAACTCGCCAACACCACAGCCTCGGGGAGGAGTTCCATGGTGCCACAATACGATTTGTAAAAAAATGCATCCGACAGTCAAGGTGGCATACCAACACCCTTAATTTCAGAGAGTGCCCTCGCGTACTAATAACAGCACTTCGTTTGAAGAAAGATAGGTCCAAGGGTAGCATTCCGTGGATAATCCTAAATGTGAGGATAAGTCCACTTTGAGGCGTCATTGTTCGAGGGACTCGAGACAGAGCATACACAATATTTCCCCAGGTTACAACTGACGAAGTCCACGCAGGGAACGTGTAAAGCTGCGCTGTACAGACTCAAGCCGGTCAAAGTCCCCAAGGAGGTAGGGAGACCAAACTGGGCTGGCATACTCCAGGAGAGGCCTAATATATACTTTAAATGCCCACACTAAAGTTTTGCGATGAAAACGCAGCTTAACAACCGAAAGTCTAGTAAAAGCAGATTTGGTTATGATGCCACAGTGGATAGATGGCTTTAAATCAAAATTCAAACGAATGCCCAGGTCACGAATGTGTGTAACCGGATTTAACAGGGAATTAGACAAAGAGTACGAGTGCAATGGGTTATTTCTACTAATATGAAAAGTACAGCATTTAGAGGTGGAAATCGGTTGTTGCCAAAGTTCAGACCAAATCGACACGGACCTCATTTGGGCAGGCAAAAAATCGAAGTCAGACGCACACAAAACCTTGCAGCTAACTTTAAGGTCATCAGAAAATTTAAGTTTTGGTTTCGCGGGTGTCGTCATGGCGTTAGTCAAGTCATTCAAAAAGAAAACAATGAGAAAAGGGCCTAACATGGATCCCTGTGGTACGCCACTAATAATATCTCTGGCAGAAGAAAGCATTTGCTCAACTAAGAAGCGTTGCGATCGCCTAATTAAAAAGTTTTTGATCCACCTCAATAATGGTCTACAGATCCCAATCGCAGCGAGTTTATACAACAATTTACAATGAACCCAATTCAAACGCTTTTTGGAAATCAAGTAAATTACATCGGATGGAATGCCTAGGTCAAGGGCAGTAGTCCAGCTTTCCGTTGCCAGAAGCAGTTGCAGAGTTGTCGAATGGGTTTGTAAAAAACCAAACTGGTCCTCATTAATTAAATTATTTGTTTCCAGGTAGACCAATAAATCTTCGCGAATAATAGTTTACATTACTTTGCATGCAACCACAGTAAGTGCAAGAGGGTGGTAATTCAAAGGATCAGAAGTGTTGCCCTTTTTATAAATTGGAACAACATTAGCAGTTTTCCAAACTGATGGTAATAGGCTACTCCCTGAGCAAAAGACAAAGGAAAGATACATGCCAGGGCTGGGTATACCTCCTGTGCAACTTGCTTTATGAAAAACGCAGAATAGCCATCAGGCCCACTGTACGGCTAGACTTAATACGGTTCAAAGCAAGTAGCACACGTGCGTCGGGGAAACTTACATCGGCTAAGTGCACCAATGGGTGGAGTTCAGAGACGATAGGAGCAGACACAGAATTATTGTTGACAATTCCGTTTTCAGAGAATATACGATTTAGTAGACTGGCCTTTACCTCATTTTCGAAAAGGTAGGAACCTCTCTGCTTAAACGGGGGTAGGCAGCGAGCCTTTACTGTATGCCGTCTATGCAGACGGAAGAGGGAGGAAAGATTTCCCCCCTGAAAATTGTCTTCCTTTCGATAGCAGTATGCCAATTCTTTACAAGCTGAACATATGATTTTTTACTACCAAGGTAAGATGCCTTGAGAGTGGTTGATGCGGGCTTGCCTTTAAGTTTTCTCCACAAACTTAATTTCGTGCATGCTGCCTTTCTCAAATTTGTAGGATGATTTAGTTTCCCTGGATGCCTGGAACTTTCACAGAGCAAAGTTCAATAAAATGGTTCATCAATCTGGTAAAGCTTACCCAAACTTTATCAACTGATTCCCCAAGTAGTGGCAGCAAGTCAGCCCAAGTCACTGTAACAAGGCTGGAACGAAGTATGTCAAAGTCCAGTTTACTTTTAGAAGAAGTGCAACCCTCTGCAGAGTATACGCCATAATTTACCTCAAACTGGATCATGCAATGGTCACTAGAGCCGAGGTTTTCAACTTCATATATCCCGAAAATAAGTCTAGGGTCAGCAGAGAAGGTCAAGTGTGTTGGAGCCCCGAGTAGGGAAAAGGACCAGCTGCTGCAAACCATGTTTCATAACCAAATCAAGCAATACACCGTGATGGCTGTTTGAGGTGGTTAGAAGATTCCAGTCAACGTTAGCCAAATTAAAATCACCAAGACAAATGTTATGATACAATGGCCTCACCGATGATTTGATATAGGTCGCCACCCTCATGATTAGTTTACTGTCAGAGCTGTCGGGGATGTAGATCAGAATAAAATTTAGGCAAATAGATGGCAGCAAGACAGAAATCCCCTCAAAATCATCCTCAACCAAGGAAAGAACTAAAGGCAGGTTTTGCCATCAGTCCATGAAAAGTTCCGTAAGAACGATGAGTAACGCACTTCTATTAGGGTGGTGTCCTAGCGTTTGACCGCGGACAGAGACTCGCCTCGATCACCCTTGGAATTAAACAACGAAAACTTTCAATTTCAAAAACTACATGGCGCCAGTAATATGTGCTTTTTAAAACTTCAGTATCATTTACAGCTTGTTTGGGGGCTCTCAATGTTATTCATAAATTCTTATTTAAAGTATTCTTTGGAATTCTCAGACGAATAAAATTTATTAAGCTATATTCTAAACTATTTTCGATATTATTTTTAACCAATCACGAAGCAGTTTGGTTACGAAGAACGCCATGACATGTGTTATGTAATGTGCCACTCGTGCTTCAACTAAAAAAGTGAAATCTTCCAAGTCAACTGCTAGAAAGGGACAGATGAGGAAATTCAACTTTATAAACAACAAGAAAATAGTTTGATAATATGACAAAAAATGTTTGCACACTTAGTGCAAATATTTTGTTGGTGGTCCGTGTTCATACTGGAGATAGGCCCTAAACAGTAAAATTTGTGGTAAGGCATATCGTATCTGTTGCACATTTTGAGTCGAAAGACAGGAAGCTGATTATATCTAAAGTGTGACACGTCGTATTATGATTTGTGAGATTTTCTGCTGCATTTTCTACATTCTACGACAAAACAGTGAGAAACTGTTTAAATGTGGAAACCGTAGTAAAGCCTTTTAACTGAACTCATGTTTAGTTGCGTTTGGGGGCGAGAAGTGTCTTAATGTGTTTGTGACGAGAAGCCTATTAAAAACATAGTATGGGGTGCTGCAATTCTGGTGAATGAGGCTTGTTGCAACGCAAATGAATTTTTTCTACCGATCGTTCCCTAAATCAAGTTAGTAGTACGCAATTATCTTATTTAACGTGAATATCAGACGATGTAAACTCGTATACAAAACGGTATGAAAACATGGAAATGCAACCGTAGTGGTGCCGCTTTTCATACACAATTAAAAGAAATCGACAACTTTTAAATGCCAGATATTTTTATTAGTATCCGTTTTCGAAGTAAGAAATATTACAATGCATAGTCAACGTTTTTTAATGAGACACTTAAGTGAAAATTTAAAAAAGCTACAATTTCGTTGTAAAAGTGTGTAGCAATGTAGTCGAATGGATAATGCTGTAAAACCCTTGAAGTGTGAATTGTATGCTGCAGCATTTTTATTGAGAAGTCGTTTATTATCTACGGTCGAATTCTACTCTAGCTGATTTTGTAAGGTGTGTGCTACTTCAAATACTAAGCTTCAGCTTTTTGGCAAAACAATGAATGACATTAAAAAAAATTCGTATGTTTTATAAAAAAAAATCCTGTAAATTTTCGTGTTTTTTTTTTCTTCTATTTATGCTATAGGTTAATTGCAAGAAAATTTTTATTCGTCTCATTTACATGACACAGTGCAAGACTGCATTTTTTAGGGTACTTCTACTCCGAAGCGGGGGGGGGGGAAGGAAGGCTCCCGCTTCAAAATCCTTTACACATTCATATATCTTTCAATTTTGGCGTCACTGGTTATTAGTGCTAAAAATTGTTTAAAATATGAGTAATGAAAACTTGTCAGCCTAAAAAGTGTTCAGTAATGAGAAAGCGCCTCCATTACTTTGTCCAGTGGCACAGACAAGAAACATTGTGGAGGGGAACGAATAAAGCCAGCTCGGGGTTTGGGGGAACGCTTCCCTAGAGCATTCCGAGGAATTGAAGCAATTTATAATGGTGCATCACTGCCGATTCCTGCTTCTTAAGAGTACTTATTTATTTCACATATTCTGGCAGAATTTCTGCAGCATTATGACACAAAGGTGGAAGAAGTATCGTTTATGTCTTTGTTACACGAATCCTATAAAATATATAGTGTGTGACAGTGTATCTGCTTATAAATGAAGCTTGTTACAGTGTAGATGGATTCGTTCTGGCAATCAATCCTTAGAAATAAAATTGTAGTACCAATTTCGTGTTTAACGAATGTGAGACAATACGTATTCTAGTACACAATATGGGAAAACCTTAAAATGCAAATTTTCTGATGCCGCATTCTAACATGTTTCAAAGAAGTCTCTTTTAAACTTTTTTTTTTATAAACAACCAATTGTGAAGCACATAATAATGATGTTGCATGGCATACGTTACTTTGATGAGACACTTAAGAGCTTATTAACAAAGCTACACTTTCGTTGAACTTTTTGAAGTATCGTAAATTGAATGCATAATGGTGTGAAGCCCTGCAAGTGTTAATTGTGTGATGCTGCAATTTTACTTCTCCAGTAACTAATTTCATTGGGTTCTTTTGCCTGTGGAGCAATGATGTAAATAACGAGAAGGGAAGAAAAAAAAAAGAAGCTAAGGCGTAATTTCTTTTTTCGAAATCGACCTTTAAACGTTTTATTTTGATTGATAGCCATAATATACAGTATGCAAATGACGAAAATAGTCTTTCAATAAAAATGAAGCGGTTGTGCGTTTCCTAGCAAGGGAGCGTAAAGGGGCCATTAAATTTGTTCCTCCCCCAGAAAAAAAAATTATTTACGCCATTTCTGTCGAGGTCAGGTGCAGCAGGATATTGAGGGCTCTACTGTGTAGCCGAAAGAAATCAGGGAATTCGCCGAATGCGATACGAGGGTCCTTCCCCCTCCTCCCCCCCCCCAAAAAAAAGAAAGTAAATTTATTTTTGTCCAAAGTCTTGGACGGTCCTGGGGATAAAAAAACGGCCACGGGGAAAGTAAAAAGTAGCAAGCAACCACCCCTCCTCCCATATATTTCCTTTTTTTTGGGGGGGGGGGAAGGGAGTTGCTTCCTACTTTCGTTCTTTGCCCCTAGGCCGTTTTACCCCCAGGAGGGCAGTTTTTTTGTGCCTCCCCACTCTCTGACTCCACGATGGGGAAGCAAGGGCAGGAAACCAAGTGGATCTGGGGCCCTAGCCTCCACTTGATCGCTTTCGACACAAAAAGTAAGATACAACGTCGAATACTGTTTGAAAAGAACTCATAGTGTGAGTCCCGAACACCTTGCGAGGTTGCCCTGTCGCATTCGGCCAACTAAACGTAAGCAGCCATTTTTAAGAGCTTTGGGGATCGAGGTTACGGTACTTCCGGTACAACGGTACTTAGGCTACAACACTTCGTTGTAAGTGGATACGTACTGGTTGCCTCTACTTATAAAATTAAATGTTTCTTTGATATGTATGTAACACATGCAATGATAAACTATCAAATTATTACAGTTGTTGGTTGAATAAACCGATTTCCACGACATTTATTTGTGAAGAATTAATTGAGCTGCTATTCGCTTCCAATGGCATTCACGTCTATTTTTTGAATACACTGCGATTAGTAATGCTCAGAGTCAAGAGCTTCTGAGGGAGAGACGGGAATAATGAACAAAGGACCACTGGTATCACAAATCCCAGTTTTCAAAGGATCTTTTTTTCCGAATTTAATAGCTTTAATCAACGTTTTCTAACCATTAGATGATTAATTTTTCGTAACCACGGTTCACCGACATAAATAACGATAATAATAATAATAAATAAATACTTCGAAGAAATTAGGACGATCATTTTCATGCTATTTACATGAAAGTGCTGCCACTATGACATAATCACAGTAGATCTTGGTCTCCCTTCACCGCTGATCAAAATTGGCTTGTTTTAACTTTGAACTTTTAAAATTTCCAAAACGTAACATTTATTTTTAATAAATGGGAACGGTTTCAGGGTCCATGCCCTACCGTCTCCTTGCCGGACTCTTCATAATCGGCTAAACCATATTATTATTATTATTATTAAATGTTATGAATTACTAGTTTATATTTAACCAGTGCATGTTGGGCCAGAGGAAAGAAGGGGGTGGGGGGGGGGGGTTGGGCAGTGCGGTAATTAGGGGTGTTGCAAAGGATGCAAGACACCCAGGCCCAGGAAGCAGGGGGCCCAAAACTCACCAATTGGGGGCCCAAATAAGACAAAATTTACTACGTTTCGGTTGGGGTTGGTAGTTACTTTGCCCCTAAATTTGTTTAGTTGTTGAGGAGGGGCCGAACATTTCTCCCTTGCACCTCTCCTTGGAAAAAGCTAGTTGCGGCATTGGGGGTGGCGAGCAGGAACGAGCTAGACTTTCAAAGATGAGGGGAGCGGGGGGGGGGGGGGGGGGGGTTTTGGGAAAAAAAATAGAAATTGCACCAGTTTTTGAGGGACTTTTCTTTTTTGGTGTTCCTTGCTACCTATGCTCCTCCCAATTATAGGACCGTTTTGTTCCAATGAAAAGGCAAAAGGAGATTTAGGTTGAAAAGGACATTTTTTACTATCCTGTTGACCGTTTCGTTGGTTGGGCAAAAAAAAAGGGCATTATTCGGTTAAAAGTGGGCCAGGTGCCCCATGTAGCTACGCCCTTGCAGTGAAGGGGCAAAGGGGACCAATAAATTGGTCTCACCTGGTAGAGGGCTTCAGCTGGTTGCGGAGAAAAATTATTGCCAGCAAGCTTTAGGTTGTCGAATTTGAAAAGTGGCTATTGAGACTTATGGAAAAGTAGTGAAATATCATATATCAAAACATTAAAAAAATATGCCTTAATAATAGCAATTCCAGCTATAGTGATAAAAAAATATCTTTCCTGGAAGCAAGGATGCGTTCAGTTTCTGCTGAGATAGCAGGACGGAGTGGGTTGGAGGGCGAGAAGCCTCAACTCAGAAATATTTTATGGAATGGGAGGGTGGGGTTGGTAAAGGAATACCTTATTTGAAAGGTCCTAATTTGGCGAGTAAAATGCCGCAACGATAGCTTCGATACGATGAACCCATCCAAAATGGCAGCCGGTCAAACTTTAGGAATTTCCTCAGCATCCCTATGTATTACTCGGGCTAAAGACGTAGTAAAGAGACGTAGATGGCAGCAAAATGCTTCGTTCAATTTGATTGGATCACACCTACAACGTCTTCTGCATTTTGAAACCCAGAGTGTGGGCCTTACTGCCCCCCCCCCCTTGTTTCCAGGTTGGGGGCTGGGGGACACTAAGGCCCACACTCTGGGCTTCAAACCGCAGAAGATGTGGGTGTAATCCAATTAAATTGACCGAAGAAGCATTTTGCTGCCATCTACGTCCCTTTACGACGTCTTCGGCCTGAGTAAGACATACGGATGCAGAGGAAATTCCTAATGTTTGACCGGCTACCATTTTGGATGGGCTCAACGTATCGAAGCTATCGTTGGGGCACTTTATTTGCCTAATGAAGACCTTTCAAATAATGTATTCCTTTACCCCGCATTCCATTGAGAATTTCTGAGTTGGGGCTCCTGCCCTCCCCCAAATGGTGGGGGCAGGCGTAATGCCGATTGTGTAAGGTAGATCCTTTAACCAAACTTACATTGCCAGAGTTTCACTATTTTCTTTCAACACCTTAAAAGGTTGTGGGGGTGTTCGGGACTTTTGGGAAGCCCTGAATGGTGCCAACTACAGTCGCTTAAATAGTTCAACACCATATTCATACTTCACATCACAAATATTCAAAGCACAATTAACTTTTTATGATTTGAGGAATGCCAGAGAAAATCACTATTTAAAAAATATTTTCCTCATACTTATTCTTTAGGTGTGTAATGATACATCACATTGGATGCCTTCGAAAATTAACCTGGTTGGATCAAGCAAATTCGTTGCTTCTACATGTCACGAATTAATATAATTGTTAACCCAAAATCGTTACTAGAACGATTCGTTATCGTATCGACTTTCATT
>JAHWFP010034555.1:12580-42031 GCA_023313725.1 Lithobius niger | reverse complement strand
CCCCCCCCCCCCCGTCGAGATCCTGAGAAAAATTTTGACCCTCCCCCCAGGTCCAAAAAAAGTGTGACCTCCCCTTGACGGCACCTGAAAAATGTATGAGCCCCCATCGAAAGAGTCTTAAATAATGACCCCCCCCTATTTTCCCTTACCCCCCTCCCCGGCGATAAATAATGACTAGTCCCTTACACCACTGGACACACTGAAAATCTGACTTTTTACACAGTTGACTTTTTAAAGCATTTTCAAGCCGTTCACATAGTTCCCATTTTCAAAGAGATGATTAGTTCTCGCCAATCACAGATTGAATATGTCTACAGATTATGCTCAAGGAAGATACATGTTCGCACAGGAAAAAAAAGTCGTAACGACGAATTATAAACAGAAATAATTTTTTTTAGTTTGGCTTAGCAATTAATGAGTAACGATGCGCAGCTACTATCTCTGCGGACCTTGGGTAGAAACATCTAATTCAAGTGTCGGATACAAGGGCGAGCTTCAGTCAAGGAAGGAAACAGCTCCGCACTTAACTGTGTTTCCGGCTTAGATTTGCTCGCGCGACCAGAGTTTCGAGTTTTGGTTTCGGGTTTCAAGACGAATTAAGTTTATTTCAGGCATCTGGCAACAGGTGTCGCATCCATACAGTATGGGGTTTTTGATCATACGCTAGAGTAAACTAAATCTAAAGGAGTTGCTAACTCATCATTTTCATAGACTCATGGTTTTGCTTATAAATGCATGCGACCCCACCACCCCGAGACTGCCTATTAGAATGCAAGATACAGTATGGGGAAAGTGCTTAATATCTTCGAATCAGTAATGCCACTATTTAACCATGTTTCAACAATGAAAAAAGATCGAAAGTAAACGGCACCAAATACACATATAAATGACTTAAATTCTTCACTATTCTTCTGGCATTAATCAATAGGTACGGTAAGTTCGATGCACCACAAGACATCACAAGGAATGGATCCTTGACCTTCAGGGCACGCATTTCATTGTCTTTAGTGATTCCATGAGTGCCCTGGAGTCCTTGGCGAATTACAATCCTCGGAACCCCTTGACACAACGTGTCCAAGCTTTGCTTTCCCGCTTGCCTGGCCGGCGGAAAACCGTGCTTTTCTGCTGGATCCCGGGCCATGTTGGGATAGCAGGGAATGAACAAGCTGATTCTGCTGCGAAAGGGGCCCTTTCTGGCCCTCTCGGTAGGGATCTCAGGCTTGTTCCCTCAGATGCCTTTCCAACTCTGCGTCTGAGGTTACACGCTTTTTGGCAAACATCGTGGGACAGACAGGACGGCAATAAGTTACGGGCCATTAAAGGCACTGTCGAGGAGTGGCACTCGGCGTGTCGCCGCAGTCGCCGTGAGGAGGTTGTGTTGGCCCGTTTGCGAATTGGTCACACCAGACTTACTCACTGTTTCCTTTTGCGGGGGGTTGACCCTCCTGAATGTTCTTGGTGTCGGCGGCCACTTACGGTCCGGCACTTACTTGTTGATTGTCGCCATCTTGATGGTGTTCGTCGTCGGTTCCATCTTCCGCGTGACATTGCGCGTCAATTGGGCGATAAGTCTGTCCTCCTGTCCGGTGTTTTTCAATTTTTGCAGGAGGTACAGATGTATGACAAGATTTAGATTAGGGGTTTGAATAATATCTTTGTAATGTGTGGTGCAGTGGCAACCCGGACCACTGCACTGTGACTGAGGTTGGCGCTAATGACCAAGCTGTCGACGCGCCATTAAGCCTCAATTCCCCCCCCCATCACAAATTCAGCAGCCATATGATAGAGACCAGCCCCCCCTAAATATGTTGGTTTTCCGAAGGTAGCAAAAGAGTATTAATATCAGTTTGTAGAACGTGCTTCCCCTCACTGTAGAGTGTAAACCATCCCTGGCTATGAGAGCGCGATCCAACCAGATCTGTGAGTTGATTGATACAAAGTTAAGGTTCAATGCGATGCACAATTGGCGAAGTAGTACGTTTGTGTGAGCAACAATCTGGTTCACAGTATGGTTTCTCCCTCCGGTGCGTTGAAAGAGTGCGACGAATGAAACCTTGCAAAGCAGACACAAGGCTTTTATCTTGAGTGCTAGGACGGAGAGATGGTACACACTACGATTGGGAGGATCTTCATTTATATTGTTTGACCCAGCACAAAGCACAAAGGATGCTTCTGCAGGTGAACCAAAAATGAGGTCTAGCAGAATCGCCAATAGAGGTTGGGCCGTGGCTCCCGGGTAAGTCCATACTCTGGAATCAGGGTGACTATTGCACATGATACCCCTTGCATGAGAATCAGCGATGACAACTACTGGGCACAGTTTCGAGGATGGGAGAGGGGGTTGGGGGGGAGACGGGAGAATGATTCTTGGCACCATCCATCAAAGGTGCATGATTTTTAATGTTGTATAATTCGGAAACTGAATCAACAAGGTTCGTAGTTTGCACTTTACTTGAGCTTGAATCGGTTAGAGTACGGTGTGGCATTAAGCTGCCAGACTCCACTGGAATATCGTTCGTCCCCTTGGCTGATTTTTCAGCTGTAATGTTGCATTTCGATGTTCTTGGGTGGTTATTTCCTCGACGTACAGTAAAGTTGGGATGAATCCTACGGTGGGAACTACCAGATTGGCCAGGGATTGTGTCGACTCCCTGATTAGGAACATGTGAGCTGGCTGAGTGTTTGTCAATTTGAACAGAGCCAATGTGTGCAGATAACACTTGCACGATTCCAACTTCCGAAGCATGTAGCATGTAAGATGTAAGATGAAGATTTGAGCCTGTATGGTGGTATACTGGCTGGTTGGTAGTACTGACCAGTGATTCATTCGCACCTCCAGAGATACTTCGAAAATCGGCCAGCAGTGATGTACGAAATTGATGTAGCTAACTCAGATTCAAGTATTGTTGAAACTCTAGTAGTTATGGCTACCAAAGGATCATCCCTAAATGCCTCAACCAAGCTATTCTTCACTTGCTTCAACTCTTTGGAACCCCTGTTTCGCAATGGAGAAGTAATTTCATCTAGTCTGTTGTTAATCAGGTTGAGCTTATGATCAATATCCAGGAGATAAAGGTCCTTTTCTTGGCGCACTGGCTCCAACCTTGTGATGATGCGAGCGACTCTCGCCAAAAGTGTTTCATAGGTAGAAGGTGTCAGAGAAGGTGATTCTTCAGGAATACATTGTTGATGACCAACATTATTCGGTGTGGATGGCGCATCAAAAAAGAAAGTACTGGGGCGGAAGTTTGGCCTCTTAATCGCACCTGCAGATCCATGGCATGCTTCCTCAAGAAGCAGTAAAAAATCATCCAAATTATTTTTAGTTTTCAAAGTTTTATTGTCGCTACATGATCAAGATCCGCCATTCCTGAGTCAACTTAGTAAGAATGTAAAGCAGCAGAAATCAAAATGGTTACTGGTGGAAGTAACTAATTCAAAGAGTAGAAATCAAGCACTGCTTCAAAATAATGTAAGTTAACCTACTTGTTTTGCAGTATTTTGCGTTTTCCAATTATGTCACTTTTTGACTTCCGTAGGCAATTTCACACTATGACAATTTTGAGGTGTTGTGCAATGCTTCTGTACTTAATTTGAACGTGTCCACATTCCCAAAATCGACACAAAAACTGTAACACAAATGCAGTAATAACTCCGCAAAAAAAACACAGTCCCTTTGAAACGATGGATTTGATTACTGGCAGTTTACACCTTTGATTCACACGCCGATATACTTGTCAGTCCTTACAAAATTCTTTCTATTCTTTTCTAGAATTTGCAATTTGTTCAGTTTTATATTTGTTATTGGACAGACGTTCAGTCGAGCACCCCTGCTAGGCTGCATATCTTATTAGTATTTATTATTATGATTATTGTGATTATTGCACCTCCTCCCCCCACTTCTCTCCCAATTCCATACTGAGTACAAGGATTAGCTCGTTTTTTTATTGAACAATTTCTGATTCCTCATTGCCCATTGGGGCCATCACGTCTCATGTTCACGACTCCTATTTATGCACACACTATCTATTGAGATTGCTCAAAATTGACAAATAGCAACCCCTAAAGAAATGAAAGTTATCTAATTTTTTTTAAATTAAATGCTATTTAGGCAGACATTAAATAGTAGAAGGGTTTAAAAATTAGATAAACCATGAACCAAATATCCAGCGAGAAATTTCCTGACTGAAATTTGTTCTCTAAATGATTTACTAAATTCGTCCATTCTCCGAAATATGTTCTCTAAATATTTTACTAGATTCGTCCGATCATTACCGAATCAAATGATGGATACATCAGCATTCGAAAGCTACTGTGTTCTGTGTAGTGTATGTGATCCCCACCCTTTACATAGGTTCAAGTCCATGCTGACCACCAGTATTCACTACTAGTATTGAGATTGCGCTATGATGGCTATAATTGTCTGGCTATCCTAACGTACTAAGTTTAGTGGATAAGCGCCAGTGGTGCAGTGTTTGTAAGAATTTTAGGTGCTGCCTCACTAACCACTTAAACATCAACATCTGACTCTGTCTTTATTCCGAAATATTAGCATGACTACCATATCCATCCAAAGTAACTGAACGCACCTAAGCCTATGTTGCAAATGCGATGAGGATAATTAGGAAAAGGTTTATTAGGATAGTGTTAAAAAACCTGAACAAGGTCCTTCAGACCAATGCTGAAGGGGGTAGAATTTGTCTAGGTGGCAAATGGATTTTAGGTTTTTTTCTATCCAGCGGAAGTGTTTTTTTCTCCGACATCTTCGGACGGGGTGGTGAGACAAGACAAAAGCGAAGACTGTAGGATTTTGGAAGTGCCACTCGCCAGTGGTACAACATACTTGGTGCCCCTTGCATTGGTCAAGAAACTCCCACTGTACTGGAGAATAATGTCTCGCTATAAGTATGACATCGAAAGATCAGCCGGCAATACGATAGAGGTAATGTGTGCCACTTGGTGAGCTTGATTTAATGGATAAAAATGACAAAAGTCACATTAAAAGTCATGATAAAATGTTACAAACGTTCATAGTGTACAATTATTATTTACATTAAAAATATGTGACTAGAGGCAGTCATTGTGATAAATTTGAAAACGTCAAAAACGTTGAAAAATAATTTTTTGGTGACTAGGTGAAAAAACATACAGTTCCTTGTTAAAAACGTGTTATTTATTAACAAAATTGTGTAAAGTTAAAAAACAGTACTTGCTTTGGTTGTATAATTGTTAAAAATGCCAAAAGCTAAAAGTTTAAAAGTAATACAAAAAATACATATTTGTAAAGGTACAAATTGTACAAATTGTAAAGGTGCTTTTGGGAAATTATGTGTTAATGACAAGAGAAATAAAAAAAATGAAATCTTAACAATAGCATAACTGAGAAATCAAACAATAATAATAAACAACTACTTCACAAATTTATATAAACCTTGCTTAACAAATAACAAAAAAGACTCCGGAAAAACTCAAAAGGTATAAGTTACCACGATGGAATAACAAATATGTGTTAAGAAACAAACAATATTATAGTCTGTCACCTCTGCTGCATTTGCATTAGGCTTTAGTTCCATCCTCTGAATCTGACAGGGGTGTGGTAATGAGGCCACACAAAGGGCTTCACTACAGTCCCAGTATGCTACGACAGGCGTTTCTTTTTAATATCTCACTGCAGTGTAACTTCCTTTCATTTATTTGGATTAGTTTTATAAGATAAATCACCATAACAAAGAAGAGAAGTGAAATAACTTCACAAAAATTGTATCCCACAGACTAAAGAACACGCTATCTCGGATGAAGGGCGCTTGACAGAAAGGGTTGGGGGGGAATGACAACTTTGGAAACGTTTAAAATTTACGTCATCTAGAAGCGGGGAAGGAATTCGTCTCTTGATGAGGATTGCTGACAAGGGGTGGGGACAGTTGATGATGGAAGCATTGCCAAAAAAAACAGAAACCAGGATATACACCAAAAATGCCACCAAAATACAATAGCCAAACATTATTATTGAATGCCAGATCGAATCCCACGACTGAACAGTTTTACCAGAAGTTCTGCGAACATTAGACATCAAAAGCTATCCCCCAACAAAATTATGGGAGAGTGGCCCGCACACCCAGTCCCAGAGGTATTAGTCGAGCTCCCCCATCAACTTTTCCATCATTAGTAAATTCATAACTCATAATTTACTAGGTGTTGTTGAGGGGGAACTCCTTGTTATTCTAAAGGGAATTTTTTATGGTTTGAAGGACGGCGGGAGGTACTAGCCTGGAAGGGGGAAAAATTGTGTTGGGCACAACAGAAAAATGGTTCCATGATGATATTGACATGGTAATTATATTTGGTACCGGACTGTGGGTTGCTAGGGGGCAAGAACTGCATCCTCCCATTTTTCCCAACTAAATTTCATAGAAGTCTTACACTTGCTGGTGTCAGTGTGGGAATCGCAGGAAATCATAAGAGGGAATTAAAAACAAGTTTGATTTTTTTCTTGTGACGCGAAGGAGAAAATGTCGGTGCTCATGACTTAGGTGGAAGAGGAGAAAATGATGCAGGGACACAAGAGGAATATCATCTTATGGTGGCTACTGGGAACTCGTGGATGGTTGAGGGGGAGGAGAGGAGGAACTTCGCTTACCCTGTTAAAAATCGCCTCTCCCCCACATACCCACTATCCAAAGATTCACAACTACCATGAACACCCCTGATATTCAGAAATTATAGGTTTTAGGGAGAGTTTCGGAAGATCCTTTAGCAAAGCTAGTAAAAACTGAAGAAATTTACTTTTAAATATTGGAAATCACACGTCTCCATTAACCTAGGCATGTGTCCATGTATTCGCCAATAAATCCCTGCGTGGCAATAAATTAATATACGTAACATAATCGGTAATGACATGACATACATTTCGATATCAACACAGAATAAAGATCACAGAATTTTTTATTGCTCAAATTTTCAATTCAAGTACAATTAACAAGTGGGTATTAAACTGCATCAACAGACAGAAGTTGACATTGATGATCATATTTAGTAGTGATTGGCACCAGCGTTTGTTTACCTTTTATCATTTGTACGATGTGTTGATGTTGATGATGTGGAATGTTGATATAATATTCATATTATGGGGAAGTTAATTGTTTTTCTACTTACTTTTTAGTGGCGACATGAAATAGACCAATTTTTTGTGTGACCTCATTTGTATGGCAGTTGTATACATTTCTGGAATAAATTTTTTTGAACACTAAATTTAGATATTTCTATCTCCACAAGTCAGTTGCTTAAAATCATTGTGGAAACCAAGTATTTAAAAAAAATCGTTTTACTGTTAAAGTCGCAGTGTTTACACTACAATTACTATACAGGGTGTTCGGAAATTGGTGTCAAATATTTTGAGTGTCCGCTGTGTGATCAAAGATAAGAAGAAAAAGTCCTATAAACATGGGTCCGGAAATGCACCAGTCTTTAGTTACAGTCCCCCCCCCCCCAGGTTTGGGGTAAACAGTTCTTAAATACCTCGTAATGATTCACCGTTTCCATTCCAAACTCAGGATATGTGCCATATCATACCTGGTATTTCAGTACTTCATAATACAGTATTGGGTCGCACAACTTATCAGAGGGAGAGGTAATTTTCTTATGGGGGGGGATCAAACGTGGGGGAAGAGAGGAGTAACTGCTTTGGTCTTGTACTTTAATGAAACAAATTGTAGAAAAAACACATCGTGTGATTGAAAACAATCGAAAGTAGTACTGTACTTTCTTTCATTACGTGTAAAGACCAAGTAGGTTACATCGTTTTCCAAGTTTGTGCCCCCCCCCTCCAAAAAAAAACAACTACTGTACGTACATCTCTGTGGAGAGCACCAAACATTATCAATCGGGTATCCTCGCCATTAAAAGTGAGGGATTTAATGTGTTTGTTTTCTACTCTTCAAGCAAAGAAGCTTAAAACGTAAAAGTGGGGGACTCCTTAGAATTCGGATGATCACTTGTTTCATTAGCCGAAGCGGCGAGAACAACATTACTGTACTCAACCCACACATTTGAATTTGATTGCTTATTTGTTTGTTTGTTTGTTGCCTTTGTCTAACGCTCCAGCTTCCACAAAAATCATCGCATAAACTTGGTTTTGATTTGGAGGTAAATCTCCACCTCAGATTCTTTGTAGTTTTAAGTGTTAAAGACAAAAATCCTTGAAACCCCAACTTCTAAAAAACAATAACTTAGAAGTCTTAAAAGTTACATTACAGCGGGCAAGCTCTGCCATTCATTAGTTGCTATCCCACTGTTACGATCTCCCTTCCAGAATGTAATAACATTTATTGACAAAAACAACAACGTTTGTGATGCGAAAAAGTACTGTAATCACAAATTCAAATTGAACATTCGCATATCTGTACAAGGTGACCTTGAACACCATTTGGAGAGTCCACATTTCGGGGTTGACAGACGACTTCTTGTTAATACAGGGGTTTGTTAAATCACTTGATGACTTAAATCTAAAGGTGACATTGTGATCCTTTGTTCACGTTTACTGTTCGGTAGTTCTCTTCCCTAAGTATGGAGTATCCAGACATCGAACTGGGAGACATGCACTACATGTATGGTCTTACAGATGGAAATGCATTGGAAGCACGACGTCTCTACGCTCAAAGGTATCCAGACAGGAATTTGCCATGTGCTAGAACGTTCAGTCGTATCCACCAGCGCTTACGGGAAACAGGCTCATTTGGGAGACGGACATCGGATGCTGGAAGACCCAGAACTGTGCGAACTGTTGGCTTGGAAGACAGAGTTCTCCAGCACATAGCAGAAAATCCATCGGATAGCACACGACGCATTGCACGCAGAAAGGGTGTCAGTAATTCGACGATTTGGGACATTTTGCATCATAACCTGCTATACCCCTACCATTTGCAACGTGTCCAAGGTCTTGGCGAGGCCGACCTTCCACCACGACGAGCGTTCTGTGTGCGACTGAATCATGAATGTGGAGCAGACGCTCATTTCCTGTCGTCTATCCTGTTTACAGATGAGGCTGGCTTCACACGTGATGGCATATTCAACTATCACAACAACCATCTTTGGGACCATGCAAATCCGTACGAGGTACAACAATCTAGACATCAACAACAATTTAGTCTAAACATTTGGGCTGGAATTGTTGGTGATCATTTGGTAGGGCCTTTTTTTCTACTTCGACGCCTAAATGGAGAAACCTACCTCCATTTCCTCCAGTATGACTTGCCCCAACTACTGGAAGACGTTCCCCTGGCAGTCAGGACACGAATGTGGCTTATGCACGATGGTGCACCTGCTCACTTCAGCCTTTTGGCCCGACATTACCTTGATGGAAGCTTTCCTGACAGATGGATTGGACGTGCAGGCCCAATAGCATGGCCTGCTAGATCTCCGGACTTAAACCCGTTAGACTTTTATCTTTGGGGACACTTAAAGTCACTCGTGTACAGTACACCAATTCCCAATGCTGATGTACTTCGCCAAAGGATTGTGGATGGATGGAACCAGATTCGCACAACCCCTGGAATCTTTGAACGGGTTCGTCGGTCCATGGCGCAGCGGCTTCGGAACTGCATCGAGGCAGAGGGGGGTCATTTTGAGCACCTACTATGATAAAACGCTTACGTTTTGTTGTTTTCTGTCGTATTAACCTTTTTGAGTTGCTTGTCACAGAATGTTCTGGAGAGGAGGTCTTTTGCGGATGCGTATTGCAGTTAATTGCAGCAGAGCCGCAAATGCAATGATACTCAGTAAAACTTTGAGTAGCCTTCTTCTGTTTACTTAATGATGTTTCATTTCTCGATTGTTTTCAATCACACAGTAATGTGATACGATGTGTTTTTTCTGGTATGTATAATTTGTTTCATTAAAGTACAAGACCAAAGCAGTTACTCCTCTCTTCCCCCACGTTTGGTCCCCCCCCCATAAGAAAATTACCTCTCCCTCTGATAAGTTGTGCGACCCAATACTGTATTATGAAGTACTGAAATACCAGGTATGATATGGCACATATCCTGAGTTTGGAATGGAAACGGTGAATCATTACGAGGTATTTAAGAACTGTTTACCCCAAACCTGGGGGGGGGGGGGCTGTAACTAAAGACTGGTGCATTTCCGGACCCATGTTTATAGGACTTTTTCTTCTTATCTTTGATCACACAGCGGACCCTCAAAATATTTGACACCAATTTCCGAACACCCTGTATATATTTAAACAGTTTCTCTTGATACATTATCGGAAATCGTTTTATATCAATTGGTTTACCTTTCATTTGCTAGTCTAAGCGTATGCTGCCGATGTCAAATGTGGCGCGTGAAAGTTATAGCTTGTTTTTACTTTCTTTAACTCGGTCCTTAATTCGTGCCACACCGCTAGCTCTAACTTTTGATGACGTAGAGACTGCATATGCACTCTGACGTAGACACTCGTCATGACCACGTGACTTGCCGCTTACGGCACTGGATGAATGAGGTAGGATAAGTGGGGCCAAGCGTTAAACCGTCTCTCTTTGCCACCGAATCAGCAAAACGAGAATTGGATGAACAACTAGATTTATCCCATGGTTACCTCAAGAAAGACAAGAAATTAAAAACCGACAAAAACGTTGCTAGATTTCTTCTTGACAATCAAGTTCGTGTATTTTGTTGGCTTTTGTTTTGGTAGTGAATATAAAACAGGGATGACTAACATTCATCAGGCATTTCAGCACTTTTATCATTTAAAAAAACAGATGCTGGTGCTTCAATACAATCACACGTTTCTAGTGCGGACTAACAGTTATTATTTATTTTTTGTTCAAAGATAAAATGGTTTAGATATAGGGCTTAAGGGAGACAAAATTTGCTGCTGCAACTATGAAATTAAAACTAAGGTCGGTCTTGGAACACTTTAAAGCTATGTTTCTGTACTGTTACTCCTTATTTGCTGCCACAATACAGGCTAAAACCGCAAGTCACAAATTAGGGTACCTAAATACAGTAAAAAAATCAGGGTTGAAAAAGGTAAGGTCAATCGCAAGGTATAAACTCAATGTCGGGGGTTAGTCACCCTCTCCCTTTCCCCAACCCCTGCCCTCCTCCCGATTTCATCCCCCGAAAAATCGTTGACTTTTTTCATCTCCAGTCCTTGAGTGTGACCCGATTTGCATACACCTTGCCTTGCGACTTGTTTCCCCAAGGAGCAGGATATGTCGTGCATTTCAGCCGCCGTTTCTTCCTCTTCTGAGAGGATAAATTGGTGGTTTTTATCTTTTGAAATTACTGTAATTATGCTTTTAACATATGCTTTTAACATGCTTTAATTTTATTATGCAAACCTGACGACTAAAATTGTAAATAATTTACGAAACGTTGTTAGTCTTTTTATGTAGCACTGCTTGGATTACATTTCTCTAAAGGGTCAACATTGTCACCCCACAAGTTAGTTACTCACTGTCTGGTCGGGTTACGGTAACTGAACCTTTCTTTGTTAAGTTTAGGACAGAGATCAGCGAGTTCAATCTGTATAAATTATATAAATAGAAAAATTATTATTATATCATTATTTGTATGTAGTACTACTAAAGCTGAATTATGTAAAAGTTAATCATCTACCTGTAATTCTAGTCAGTGATGCAGCAGGGAGAGAGGGGCACAAACTGAGCCAAAAACCACACCAGAGTTAACGAGTAAAATATAGTAAAAGACAAATAAGGTTTTATTGCAGTTGTAAATTTACTGGCCTTATTACCTAAACTTTAGCACAGCTACCATTTTTACCAAATATTTAAACAATGTGAGGGTTTCCAGGATTCCCCCAAAAATGATCGACAAAATAACTTTCAGGTATAATAAGCTCAATTATGATGCAATGTTATTTGGAGTCCATTTACAAGTACAGTTGGAGTACATTTACGATAAATCCAGCAAACTAAAACAATATTTGAAAATGTCATCCCTGTTTAGTAGGTCAGAAGTAGGGGTCTGTCTGTGTCTGTATGTGGGGGGAGTAGCAGAGAATAAATTGGCTACATTCAGTGGAATGAAATTTTATTTGGATTTAAAGAAACACCCATCTTAGTTTTAGTAGAATGCAGTGAAGCCCAATGTGCGGCCATCAAGTTCGTGTATTTTGTTGGCTTTTGTTTTGGTAGTGAATATAAAACAGGGATGACTAACATTCATCAGGCATTTCAGCACTTTTATCATTTAAAAAAACAGATGCTGGTGCTTCAATACAATCACACGTTTCTAGTGCGGCCATCCATATGGAAAAATCCCACATGCGATCACGTGGCCACACACAGGGCTTCACTACAGTCTCAGTATGCCACAACGGGTGTTTCTCACTGCATTTTAATTTCTTTTCATTTATTTGGATTAGTTTTATAAGAGAAAAAACCAAAACACTGAACAGAAATGTAAAAATGTAACATAACTAAAGATGGAATCCCACAGACTAAAGAACACGCTATTTCGGATTAAGAGCTCTTGAAAGAAAGGGTGGGGGGAGATAATAACTAAAAGAACGTTCTATATTTACGTCATCTAGAAGCGAGGAGGGGATTCGTGTTTTGATGAGGATTGCTGCCGAGGGGTGGGAACAGCTGATGACGGAAGAATTCAAAAATATAGGTTCTCAGAAGACCGGATACACACAAAAAAACAACCAAGAACATACACATAAAAATCTGGTATTTGCAGGGGGGGTGGAGGGCTGTAAACTGTTAGAATGATGTAATAATGAGGGCCCTTGATGACTGGTGAGGGTTGGACAAGTACCATTTACGTGATGAACTAATAATTGAATGTTTATACAGGATGGAAAAGCCAATGGTCAAGATGGGTCATAGGATGCTGCCTATGGACGTTTCCTTTTGGCCGTGTCAGTATGGCTCAGCGGTAGGACCTCGACCTCTGATTTTAAAGGTCATGGGTTCGATTCCATGCTCAGGCAGTCTGACATGTAAGTCCAAAAAGCAAAGTAAATATGTTTGCATCCATATTTAATTAAAAGTTCCCCTAGGCTCGACCAGTTACAATAGCCAAACACCATTATTGAATGCCGGATGGAGTCCCATGACTTAACAATTTACCAGCAGTTCTGTGAACATTAGACATCACAAGCCATCCCCTAACGAAATTATGGGAGAGTGGCCCGTGCCACCCAAAGGCTATTACTCGAACTCCTCCATCAACTTTTCGATAATTGGTCAATTCATAACCCGTTATTTACCAGGTGTTGTCGAGAGGAAACTCCAAGGAAATGTAAAAGGGATTCTTTTTGGGTGCGAAGGAGGGGACAGTAAAAGAGAAAAAAATGCTTTGGCACAACAAGAAAATCATTCCATGATGACAATGACATGGTAACTTTTTTTGGTACCGTACTGGAGGGTTGCTAGGGAGCAAGAACTTCATCCTTCCATTTTTCCCAACTAAATTTCATAGAAGTCTTACACTTGCCGGTGTTCATGACTTTGGTGGAGGAGGAGAAAATGATGTGGGGGCACACAAAGAACATCGTTTTATAGTTGGTGGGTACTGGGAACTAGTGGCTTTGGTGCGGGGGTAGAAGAAGAACTTCGTTTAACCTTTCAAAAATTGCAACAATGAGCCGCTAACACTTGCCCTCCTTCCCCTTCCCCCCACATACCCGCCATCCAAAGATTCGCAACCACTATGGACACCCCTGATATTCAGAATTTATAGGTTATAGGGAGGGTTAGCAAAGCTTTAGCAAAGCTACTAAAAACTGAAGTAATTTAGATTTAAATAGTGGGAAGCACACGTCTCCATTAACCTTCAATTGCTTGCTTCAGAGAGTGTTACACACCGTGGGTAATTAACGAGTGGGTATTAAACCGCAGCAACAGACAGAAGTTGACGTTGATGACTTGCTGTCATAGCTTGCTGTCATAGGCACTAGTGTTTGTTTACCTTTAGAATTTGTATGATGTTTTACATGGTGCGGCCCTAAAATGTGTATGATTTGGCGTCGGATGTGACGTTGGGCTTGCTTCAGAGTGCAATGCTCACCTCGGTCGGTGACCTATATTTTAGAGCAGTTGACGTATGAGTAAAGCAACCAGGAGGGAAGGATTTATGTGCCTTTAAGTACTAACACACACCAGTCTTGAATGACTTCCTGTCAGTACTTGTCAGTGCATTTGTACTTAAAAAAAGCGTTATTATTATTTTTCTTATTATAATTATCATAGAATTTATTGTAGAGATTTTACAGAATTTGGTTCTTTTGGTAGTTTTTTTACGATTAAAAAAACTACTAAAAGAACCAAGAAATGTTCTTGAAAGTAGGGGGAAAATGCCATATGGCACGGACATCTCCACAAACCCAGAAGTGACTTCATAGGTCACGTGGCCGGAAGTGACGTCATCCAAGATGGTGGCACCCATGCGGATGGAAGTGCAGCCATATCCAAGATGGCGGCGCCCATGCGAACCGGTAGTGGCCCCTTTTCATCAATCTGGAGGAAGGGGAAAGTGCTTTTTGATTCCTTTTGGTACCGGAAGTGCAGCTATTTTCGAAGATAGTAGCGCCCATGCAAAGCGGAAGTTTCCAAGATGGAGGCACCCTCCCATACCGGAAGTGACATTACAGCCAAGATGGTGCCCATGCAAAACGGAAGTTTCCAAGATGGCAGCGCCCTCCCGCACGCGGGTTTTCATCGATCTGGAGGAGCGCGGGAAAACGCAATTTGATGCCTTTTCCAATTTTTTTCAATCTAGAGGAGGGTGGGAAAGTGCTTCTTGTTGGCTTTTTTTTCCCGTTTTCATCAAGGTTGGGAAAGCGCAATTTCCTGCCTCCTGCTACATGTACCCTAAAAAAAATCGCTTTACGCGTGGGAGTTTTCCATAAATAGACCCTAAAAAAAAATCGCTTTCTGCTTGGAGGAGATTGCGGGGGGGGGGGGGATTGAGGAAATTGGGAAAAGGCGTAATTTGATGCCTTTTTTTCATTTTCATCGATCTGGAGGAGGGTGGGAAAAGTCCTGCACCCTCAAAAAAAATAATAAATTGCTTGCCGTGCACGGGTTTTCGTCGATCTGGAGGAGGGGAGGGTTGTCGTGCAAAGTGCTCTTTGAGCTTGTCGTGCAAAGTGCTCTTTGAGCTTTCGCATCGTGATAACTTTAAAATACACTCAAGCTTTTCATAGTGTGATAATGACGAGTTAGCAACATTTTAGGGGTTTCCAAAACTGGAGAGAGGGAGGTTGTGCGAGTACTCAAAAGCATTCACATTGTGAGAATGAATTGTTAACTGCATTCGTGAGAATGACGAATTAACAATATTCGAGGGTCTTAGGAGTATAAATGCATTATGAGTTTTCATATTGTGAGAGTGCTTTACAGTGCGTGACGATCTAACGTCATTAGAGGGTCCTCAAATAGGATACCCTATAAGTTACTTTTATGAACTTTTGCGTATTGAGCTTGATATAAGCACCGGTTTGCAAACCACCACGGAGGTAGGTACACTGCTCGTTTTTGAATTTTACATGCGGTTTCCCAGTAGGATTCTACTAGGCCTAGTACACATGGGCGGTTTTTTTTTTACATGTGGTTTCCCTTCCTGAGAAGATCTATCTCCACATGGTGTTCGAGCTCATTAAATTCCGCTCCGCGCTTGTCTTTTCGCCAATCTTTCTTTCTTTTCGTCCTCCGTCTCGTTTTGTTGATGTTTCCTGTTAGCTGCAGCAACTTTCTTTAATCTCTCTTTGCTCTGCTCTTGAGCTTCTTGAGCACTCATTTTGCTCTTCAGCAGCATTTTTTGTTAATCTCCCTTCTCTATGCTCTTTGGTTTCTCCGGCTCGAGCTTCGATCTTACGAGCGGCATCTTTCTCCAATCTTTCTTTTTTCAGATCCGGACATAACGAGGACCGTCTTTCCCATTCCATCTCTCTCTTTCCCATTTTGCGTTTCTCATCCTATGCGGAAGGATCCTCCAATCTCCTCCGCCGGTTCTCCAATAAAGAGAGTCGTCGAACCGCTTTTTCTTTCTGTTCCAATTTTTTCTCCTCATTCACGTTTTCCTCTTCCTGCAGTTTGAGCGCTAAACTCTCCTTTTCCTCTTCCTCCTCGTCGCTCATCACGTCGACGTCCAAGTCGAAATCGTCCTCATACTCTTTTCATGCATCCGAGTCGTAGTGGCCGATAGCTAAAGTGTCTTCACCATTTTCCAAGATGAACCTCTTGTCGTCGTACGGGGAGAGGAGGGATTTCGAAACTCGCACCGTACTCAACTCGTGTCCGATGCTTGAAATTTTCGTCTAAGTATCTTTTTGCGCAGGTGCCGTCAATTTCTAGCCGGATTTGTAATCGTCGAAGGACAAGTGCTTCTTGACGAACGATTACTGGATTTTTGATTGCGTACATTTTTGCTTACAGTCCGACGAATTCTTGGATGGGTACGCCGCCCATATCATCTTTCATCTTTCCCAGGACCTGCTTGTTCAACTCTGAGAAAAGGGGATGGTCTGGGGCGTAATTGCTCGTATCGAAACGTTCTCGGTTCTGGAGCATGTCATCGAACACGTCGTCAGTTTCGATATAGTAGCAAAGGCTGAGTGTCGGTGAAGAGGAGCTTAGCTCGGTCACCATACTTTGGCCAAATAAACTCATAATGGAACTCGTACATCGCAAGTTTAGACAGTTCCAAAATAGTGAATCCCGAGAAAATAGGGAGATCGCACCAAACGCTTCGAATGCGCCGGTTGATCTGCACTAGGATTTCGTTCAAGATCTTGAAAGGTTGGGACGTGTATTTTGACGCCCAGTTATTGTCGGTGCATAACTTGACGTCGAGCCGATTTTGTTTGTTTTACAAGGTCTTGCCGAAAAACGAGTTATTCAAGAGTTTAAAGTAGTCCTTCTCGAACAGAGCGGTCAACACTTGCCTCTTAGCGGTGTTGAAGGCGATGTGCTACCTCATCCTTGGTTTCTGTTTGAAGGCGAGGACTCTTCGGATGTGTCAGAGAACTAACCCATGCCGGCGGTAGAATTTTAGGTTCCGGTAGTGGACGACGTACTTCTACTTGTGCAGAAGATTCGGAACGAGCTTGGTGTTGCCGGCAGATTTAATAGTGTGTTTCAAGTCTTCCGCCAAATCTTTCGAATAAGGGGAAAGAATTCCTCCCTAATATCGATCTTTTCCGGAGCGAGGGGGTAATCGATGTGCTCGTCGTGAAGTACTCTGGGATACTCGAGATCCACTTCCAGGATGTATCCAACAACCGCGCCATATGGCACGGTATCTACGTCGAAGGTCCTGATTTCTTACCTCGTCAGGTAATGGAAGCCATCGTAAGCTAGATGGGCGCACATGACTATGTCGTAAAGGTTGTTCATCTCCAAGTCTACTATGTAGGGGGGGGGGGGTTTGCGAAGGTCAAACTCGGGTAGGTACTTGTTGTTTTTCGCAAACCGCTTTCCCACGAAGGAAATGCTGCCTCAAATGCCGGAAGTTATCAGGTTGTGCTTCCCGACCTGAGTGAAGAGTTCCAAATTGGAATTCATCATTTTTAGTAGAGCCGCCCAGCTAAATCCCGGAGTGGAAACGCAGTAGCAGGGATCCAACTTGTTGTTTTCCAGGCAATGTTTCCTAAAATCTTCAAACATGTCCGCGAGCAGGAAGACGTCCGTCATTTCGTAGATCTCGTGGTACGCACCAAATTTCTTCGTTTTCATCTTGAGCCAGAGGTTAAGCGCCCGAACGTACTCATCACCCGCTAACTGATCTCTTTCAGCTGGGAGAAGAACAACATTCTCGATGGTAGTTCTTCCTTATCGAAAATGGACATGTCTCGCACTTGCTCGTAAGGGTAGACACCCTATCGTGTCAGGAGATTCAGAACATCCTCTCAAGTGGTGGCATGCTGAAACCAAGCAGATTTTTAGGCCGGAGTCCAAGGCCGCTTCGAGGATGGGGAAGCCGACGTTGCTTTTCCTGCGGTTCTCCACAGGTGTCCAACGAAGCTTGCAAGAAACTCATACTGTCCATGAATCCAATACTTACGTCCATCCTTTTAATAGTCATGTTCTAAAACCTTTCCTCATTTAGGCTAGTGACTTCCACTTGTCCCTTGAACTTGTGCACAGCGTATAACAGGAGTTGCATGCTGTAACCTTCTAGGTTGTGGAAAACGACGGGTATGGTTCTCCGTTCTCGAGCGCCCAAGTTGCATTTCGAATGAGTGGCTCCCCTGTACTTCCCGCTGACGTGACAATGGTCCTTCACCTTTTGCTCTCTTACATTCTTGAGGTTTATGTAGTCGAAGGGCTTTTCACAGTAATGGTAGACTTTGGTGCAAGGGTAGCTGTGTTCTTCGGCTCGGGTGAGTTTTAGCGGTTTCACGTCTTTCAACAGCATAAGGTAATCTTGGGCTTCTTCCTGCATGCTTTCGTAAAACACGTCAACAGCATCTTCTCCCAAGTAATATTGTTGATTAACAATCTCCCCAATCTGTTCCACAATGATGTAACCGAAGTTACAGGGAGCATGCTGATGGATTTTTGTCGTCGAACTCGTGGAAGGTTCGGGTTGAGCGGTCTGCACGGGGCAAAGGATACAATCGAAATCCGTGTAGACAATGCGTGGGAAGGGGTTCTTTCGATTGAAATGCCGAAAGTTGAGAAAGTTTTCTCTGTGTGAATTGAATTTAAGCGCTTGTGCAAGGTTAATTTTCACGCATTCTTTCTGGTGAGTCAAGATCATCCATTCCTTTACGAACCTGGCAAAACAATTCCGGCAATAGAACTTACAGTGACTGCCCATGTCTCGGAAGCATAAAAATCCTGCGATGTTTCTAATGGCTCAGTAATGGGTGTTCATCGTTCTACAGTCTTCATCGTATTTGCTGCCCAACAGATCGATGGGTTGACCGTCTAAAGTTTTAGAGACACGAAGTGGGTACAATCCTTCCACGTCATGTAAACCTATAACGTTGATGGAGAGATTGTTCGCCTTTTCGAATTTGCCAATTTCACTGAGCTTCATCGTGTAAGAATTCATGCTGGTGTCGAGCATGTCTTCGAACTCGAGATAATCGTCCGGGTCTTCGCTGGTCAGTTTTAAAGCCACGGCAAGTACAGAGTACAAAAAGCATTTCTGGTCGTTCAAGTTTTGGACGTTAACCACTGTGCACGATTTTCCGGCGCGCATCTTAGGGAGCGGAATATAGGACATTGCTTGCAGCGGTTTGTACTTTGCCACCCTGATGACCAGGTTGTTCAGTTGGAAAATAACCCAACAACTTCCACGCTCGGCGAAAGCGTCGATAGAACTTTAAATTTTATCAAAGGCTTCGTCCAAGAGAGCGGGAATATCGTTCGGGTTTGTTGATTTCCATGTATCGGGACCAGAATCCCGCCTGAATTAAGGTTGTATCCCTCACGAATTCGACCCCCAAGCAGATTTGGGTCTTGCAGTTGACCATCTGGTTTAGGCAAACCAGTAAAAGTGACTGAAAGGCCAAATAAACCGACGGTAGAAACTGCAGCGGATCGATGAGTCCCAATTCTTCCGGCAGGATCATCTCGTATTGATGGTGGCATAACCCCTGCATTTGGGACAATGAACGCAATCTTTCAGATGTATATGTAAGTAGCCGACGAAACACTCACATTCTTTGTTCAGAATGACGAGTGCGCCTACTGAAGGTGATTGCGTAGTTGATGTTGACAAGAATATATTTCTGCGCAGTAAACGCAAGTGAAATATTTTTTAGTATCCATTCTGAAAATATAAAATATTATCCTTTTTTATAATTAAGGAAGAAAAAAATTTGAGGAAGCGAAGAAAATATTTTTTTTAATGTTTTTTGTATCGTAACATTTTTACACGGAAAAAAGGGGAAGGACGTATTTATTTGAGATTGCTAATGTTATCCATCCAACTGCTGTACTTGGAGTCATAGCCCTTCCATTTAACGAAGTAAAGCATTTTGCCATCTTTTACTTTTTCCTTACGCAATATTTGTTCTACTAAAAACAAATTGGAAAATAGAGTTTTTTGAAGTTGCGGTTCGTAAAAACCTCAAGCACCAATTCACCCGACTCGACTTTCAAAAGATAAGTAACCGGCTCGGTTTTTTTGCATTTTTCCGAATCTTGAAAACTTCGTTAGTAAAATTTTGCAAATACCCTTTATCGAAAATTTTCTTAACTTTAGAAATCCTGACTTTATTTCCTAAATTTGGGTTTGTTCAATAACCGTTTAGTAATAGTTCTTCTCAGCAAAGATTCGTGACGTTTGGTTATTTCCCTCCGTTTAAGTTTTATGGCAGAATGAACCGTGTCATTGTAATTGGAAACTAACTCATCGATAATGTGTGTCCACTCGTAATTCCCCTGCCTGGTGAATTTTTTCCACATTCGAGTTTTTAGGGTTCTGTTGAAACATCCTACCACGCTCGCTTTCTTCTCAGAGTACGTAGAGTACATGATGATCTTATGGTGCTTGAGTAGGGCTTTGAAGTCTCTATTGTAGAACTTACTACCTAAATTATCTTGTAAGTTTAGGGGGGTCGTTCCAGCGAGTATCTTTTTGAAAGCTTCGGTAACATCTTTGCCGGATTTAGATTTAAGGGGAATGGCCCAAGAGAACTAGGACATGACATTATTGCAGGTAGTTAAACCTTTTATTTAGGTTGGCGTAAGGTACCATTTCGACCAAGTCAGCCTGCCATAGATCGTTCAGGCTCAGTACAATCACTTTCCGTCTTGGAAAATTTTTGCGGGTTGGTTTGTGAAGTTCTTTTACGAGTTGATCCATTTTTTTTTATTTCCCATTCCGAACCGAAGTTTTGTTTTCATGATTTTCTTAACGATCGAAGCGGCTAGCTTTTCTCTCCACGCCAGACAATGAATGTCTCTCACTCTTTGAGCTTTAGCAATTAGAACTTCATCGGGGCGGCGTGCCAATCTTTCAAATCCGAGCTCTCGGAGTAAGCGATGTCGTGTTCTTTGCACGCTTCGTCTAGTTTATTAATTAATTAATATTAGTAGCCCGGCAAATGAATTTTAAGAGTTGATGAACTTATATATGAGTTTGTTTACGCTTTCTTTCCCAGACTTCATAAAAGAAGCTCATTTCGTCCCGCACACATTGCAAAATACAACCTGCATCTTCCCGGTTTTTTTTGCGGTGATTTTAATGGACGGCTTGGGCCCATTAGAAGTTTGACGTTTATATTTGACGCAGTACCTCATCTTGATATTTTTTGATTCCATGGTTCTTTGTTTATATACGATTTTGTTTAACCTAAACCTAAATTTTGATAAGCCACCCTTTTTTCCCGAGCAGTTATGATTTGTCTTTGCCGCATTTCTGATAAAATTTTGACCATCTCGTTTCTATGTCCGTCGTGGCCAGCCAAAGCAGGTTTATACAAAAGCCTGAGCCTCTTTACCAAGTCATTAGGATCGTCATAATATTTGTAATCGATCCTGCTACCCACTTTTTTAACCATGCCTGTCCCTTGTTTCTTGAAGTCTTCCCAAATCGGACCGATAATAGACCTGTACTTGGCGCTACGACTAGATTTGGGTTTATGAGTATTTGGGTCGTTGTTGTAATAAATAGCATTAGTATTTGTTAACATGGCCGCGTAAGCTGCTTTAACTTTCGGCACGAGGGAAGTTTCTTTCAAATCTTTGAAAACTAGCAAATTCCAAAGCCCGTGTCTCCCTACGTATTGCTCCCCCTCGACCACTACGTTATTCTCAAAGATTTTAACCATTTTATTACCGAAGGTCAGTTCACCTTTTATCTTATAGTACTGTAACCCGAATACTGGGTCAGAGTCTTTGGTATTTTCGAAAAATATTCTGACCAGGTAACAAACTATCGAGGGACTTTAAAGTGGTGATGTTAGGAAGCTCAGTGGAGTGGAAATGCATCCAGCTTGCACCGTGGAATCTGAAGGGGTGAGTCTAGGACCGGTGATCGTAGTTGTGTATTCGGTTCAGTGATCTGTAGTCATCTTCGTAACTTTCTTCTTCGTAACTACCTTCTTCCTTGTAAATTTTAATTGGTGTAGTTCGTGGGGCTAGAGTGTTTTTAATCGGTTTAGTTTGCGTGGCTAGAGTGTTCCTAATCAGTGTAGTTTGCGTGGCTGCACCGAGGGCTGGTCTCGGTTTCAGGGTGCTTACTACCGGTTTAAAAAATTCTTGTAGCGATTATTTTTGTTCTCTCTCCCCAAACGTTGATTTAAAAACTTTTTAGTTAAATGTCTTTTGAGTTTTGCAATTTCTTTAATAGGCAAAAACGAACGTTTATATCTCCCTTCGTTTAACGTTTTGTTTATTGTTAAAAACCCATAAGGCTTTTTCCAACAATTTTGACGCAATGTTTTAAAGTCTGAAAATTCCATGTCGGGGCCAACATGGTTTTCAGAAACGTGTTTCAAATTTAACTCAACGACGGGAAAAAAGAATTAATAAATTTGCATTGTCTCTGACCACTTATTTTGGAATTCTCGTGTAGGACTGGCTGCAATAAAAAATGTCGGCGTTTGAATGACACCCTTCAGCGAAGTACCGTTCGATGTTTTTTTGTTTTTCCAAAAGGCAATCGTCAAAAAGAATCTGGTTTCGAAATTTTGGGTCCAGTTCTTCGGGCGGAACTAAATCTATTTGAGACATGTGAAAAAAGGTGACATCCCATCCAATTTTTTCCTCAATTTCAGCAAATATAGATTGCAAAGCTTTGTGCCTTGATTGACATAAAGTTTTACTGTAAATATATAACCGATCATAGTCGAGCCATCTTTCGTTACAGATAAAATTAAACAGTAAGTTAGTTTTGCTGCAATTTGCGGGGCCTATAATTAGAAATCTGATATTCGAAGGTAGAAATGAATGATTTTTAGGTTCTTTCTTAGGATGCGAAAAAGTCATAGTTTTTAATTTCCATGGCTTTTCTTATTTGCACATTTTTTTAATGTTTACGGAGATACTAAACCCTTAAAGTCTTCGTCTGAAAATTTGTCATTGAAAGTGTCCGAATGAGCTACTCCAAAGTCTACGTTGCACCACAATTTGATGTTGCTGGGAGAATCGTCGGTGTTGTACACCGCGGTAATTTTGCCAGTGACTTCAGTCAAGTTTAAAGCGTTGTAAGATGGCAAGTTAAACCAGGGTTTGTTAATAACACTTTTGTTAAATTTTCCTTTAGTTTTGTGAATATTCTCGTACACCCAAGTTTTAAAGCAGAGCGGTTTGTCTCTGTTACCTCCGTTCACATTTTCGCAAAAAAGGGTAACAGGAGTAAGCCGTAAGCATCAAATTGGGATAATTGAACATAGTCATGGATACGGGTTTTTGTTCATGAAACTCGATCTCTAGTTTTTTACAGATGTACCGTTTAAGATTTTTCAACAGTTTTTGAGTTTCTGAGTCTCTGGGTGAAATCCAGCCTTTATATTTTGATTATTCATTCGAAATGGGATTTCCCAAAACCCTTTAAATCTTTAAGCTGTATGGAAGGAGACAAGGAAATCTTTACACCGGTGTTAATCTTTGTACCCGTCTTGTTCTTAACTTTCAGCAGGTTTTTTTGCATGAGATTGGAAAGATTCGTTTGCCAGGATAGTTGAGACATTTTGAGGTTGTCATTTATTTTGATTTTCTTCCTTTTATTACAATATTGAAAATAAAAGCCTCATCGACGGCTCGGTGTATTTTGAAAAAAAATTCTTGTATTTAAAAAACCATGTCAGTCAATAAGTTTGGACAATCATTGAAAAGGACGAGGGGGGAAGCGGGTGAAGTGACGGGAGTCAGTCCGAGAGGACAGCAGGGACTAGGATACGTTTTAACTCCTAAAAACAACTACAACATGCAAAGCAAGTGTGTAACTAAAGTAGGAGCTGCTATCAAACCTGAAGATGCGCTAAATTATTCTCAGATCTGTACTCTGGCAACGGATGTTCAGAAACTGAAAACCAACTTGTCTCCTGCCATTATTCTTCTCTTCGAAGAGTTGGCTTCCACTATTTCTAGTATGGAAAAAAATACTTTGTACGTAGATAAGGCTGACGGGAATTTCTATGCGAGAAAGAAGCAAATTAAGGACATAGCTTTCCCCGGCACGCTGCTGATGCGGCTTCAAAAGTGTACGTCAGTAGGAATTGTTTATTACAAGACGACGAAAAAGTGTACTTCAACGCAACGCACAAGCCGATTAGAAATTTAAGCGAACCTATTTTACCGAACTATGCTGTTACTAAGGTATTTATTGACAGCAATTGCTTGTTACAAGATGAGCAGAAAGAATACTTTAATGCCACGAACCAATCGATTAGAAATCTAAGCGAACCTACTTTACCGAGTTACGCTTCTACGAAGAAATTTGAGCATGAAAACAGTTTCACGGTAATCAGTTTCAGCATAAAAAGTCCTTTGGAAAAAGCGAACGATTGGTTCGTTAATTCCGGTCGTCTCTCGAGCTTCGTGTGTACGAGTTCTGGTTTAATTCATAAAGCAATTTTCTACTGCAGCGATCCGAGCGTTGCACTAATTGCTAAATGTAAAATAGGTACGAAAGCCCTTTACATTATGAAAATAAAGGTAGAACACTCGACAGTTACCGTTTTCGAAAATCCTCACGTAATAGAAAAAAGTTTGCCCATCGTGCTACAGGCATTCGAAGAGTTTCACCCAGAAGACGTTTATTTCCAGTTAAATTTGCACGTAACTTTTCATCCTATCTAAAACAGCTTCGTAATTACGTGCCTTAGAGAAGGCGCTTAAGAAAAATAAGCAAAAGTGGCTGCACCAAATCTAGTCAAAATTTTGTACGCGTTCGTAATTGTATTTAATTTCCGGTCCCAAGTAGTTTGCCACAGAACGGGGAGGACCCATGTTGCCAAAACTATCGAAATAACAAGGTTCGCCAGAAATGGTAGAATAGGCTACCTAGTGACTCCCTTCTCCATCGTCGAAATCTTCCAAGTTTATGATTCCGTTTTCACCAGAAGGCCAAAGTTTTAAGGGAAGCGTGTCTATACTAAAAGTACCTCTGAATTTTGAAATTTCATTACTCTAGCCAACCCATTTAAATCAAAGTTTGTTAAAGGTTTATTAAAGTCAATTAAACCTTGGGTGGTCTTAAGTAAAGATCTCTGCCACGGGGCAATTTTTTTTGCTTCTTTTTTTGCTTAATTTTTTTTCTTCGAGCCAGAACCTTCCACTTGCTTGTGATGCCAAACTAGTTTAGCCAGAATTTTTACATCATTTTGTGCTTTTTTAACGGCAGATACCACCCCCACTGTCCCTCCCTTCATCCCTCCAAAATTGGTCCTAGTAAAGCTAACGGCAAAAATCCACCTTTCTTTTTCCGTGATCTTGTTTTGAGCGCTATATCTTTTTAATTATTATTATTATTTAGTATACAACTTCGACTTTGCCTCTATCCAACTTTAGATTCATTTTCCTGTCCCCAATGAGCAGAGCGTGACAGGTGGTATTAGCCAGTACGACTGCTCTAAACTTCAGTTTGACTTGTACGTCCACGATTCCCGATTGAAGCCTCTCGGACTGTTTGGAGCAATCCAACGCCACGAGAGGATAGGCTTTCTTGAACTGAAGCAAGTCAAAACTCAAATCGTTGGTATCGTAGCAATGCTGCCTAAATTGCTGTGCCATTCTGTACAGACCAAAGTACTCTCCAGTGGCAAAATTAGTATTTAAATCGAGAAATGGATATCTTTCGGAATTTACAGTCACGTGAGCATCTTGCGGACTGCAGTGGTCGAACACACCAGAGTTTTTGACTAAGGAGTCCTGCCTGTTAGTTTGAAAAGCTAAAACTATCCATCTAGGTCTTTCGACCGCAGAAGTAGCCAGCACGTGCCTGCATGCTCCCTCAAAATACCAGCTTCACTTGGAGCATGCAGCTATCGTAATGCCAGTGCCTAAATCCTAAATCCACGGTCGCACCGTGGTCGATGAGATTATAGAGTTTAAGTTTCTGCTCGTCCGAGGCCGTGACATGTGGAACGAGCTAGATGATGCTATTTAGAACTACTTTGCCATTGGCCGCTGCTGCTGCTTTGAAGATAGCATTCGTGTTGCTCGCTCGCATGAGTGTGAGCACGTGTTTAGTTCCGTAGATTAGCTTATCGTAATTTTCGAAAAATCCCATGACGTGTTTCAACGGGATGGCAAAGGTAAAGCTTCCCTTAGGAGTTGTTTCTACGATGATGGATGCATGTCGCTGTTTGAATCCCAAGTTGTCGGTAAGTTCAGGAGCAACTGAAGCCATGGTATCCAGCACCCAGTACTGGCCGAGCAAAGCCGGTTGCTCTGCCGAGCCAAAAGTGAGAAGTCCCTTCATCAGAGTACCGAACCCTGGATAAATTGAATCGTCGACTTGTTTATCACCGAGATGGTATTTGATATTAGAAAACAGGAACATGGGAGCATTATTAATCAACGCGGCTACATCAGCATCTGCATAAGCCAAATCATCATCCTTCAGCAATCTCCCTTTAATCAGGATGTAGCTGTTGGCAATGTGTAGATATAAATCTTGGTTTTCTACGTGTATGTGGATTTCCGAATTTACGTTGTTGTTGTACCCGGTCCTAGGAGGTGCTAAATAGTGTACCCGTTCCTGGGGGCGGTAGATAGTATAACCGGTCCTTGGGGTGCTAAATAGTACTCCCAGTCCTAAGGGGTGCTGAATAGTGTACACGGACCTAGGGGGTGCTAAATAGTATACCCAGTCCTAGGGGGTGCTAAATAGTATACCAGTATGACATCACTTCCGGTATGGGAGGGTGCCGCCATCGTGGCTGTAACGTCAATTCTGGTATGGGAGGGTGGTGCCACCTTGAAAACTTCCGCTTTGCATGGGTGCCACCATCTTGGAAAATAGCTACACTTCTGGTACCAATTGGGCAATAAGTCTGACCTCCTGTCCGGTGTTTTTCAATTTTTGCAGGATGTACAGATGTATGACAAGATTTAGATTAGGGGTTTGAATAACATCTCTGTAATGTGTGGTGCAGTGGCAACCCGGACCACTGCACTGTGACTGAGGTTGGCGCTAATGACCAAGCTGTCGACGTGCCATTAAACCTCAATCCCCCCCGGTACCAAAAGGACTCAAAAAGCGCTCTCCCTCCTCCAGATTGATAAAAAGGGGCCACTTCCGGTTTGCATGGGTGCCGCCATCTTGGATATAGCTGCACTTCCAGCCTGCCGTCATCTTGGACTTCCGGTTCGCATAGGCGACGCCACCTTGGGTATATGGCTGCACTTCTGGTCTGCATGGGTGCCGCCATCTTAGATGATGTCACTTCCGGTCACGTGACCTATGACGTCACTTCTGGTCACGTGACCTATGACGTCACTTCCGGGTTTGTGGAGATGTCCGTGCCATATTGCATTTTCCCGCTACTCCTGAATACTTAATGATGATGTGGATTTCATAATCTCTCCTGTGTTTTCATTAAGTTTTACTGAATGTGAACTTACAACAGCATTTTACTGTGCATTCGTACTAGTGTTAAATATACCATACCATGGTTAAATGGCACCCAAAAAACATGTACTGTACCAAAAAACTGTACTGCACTTCCAAAAAAGGCTGACTTCCCGTTTCAATTTCCAATGTTAAAGGAATAGAGATTTAGGATTCACCGTCATTGGCTACGTTTGTATGATTAGAACTAGGGTGGTATCTGATCGCCTTCGAACCTCTAACTTTTGTTCATGATTAAAGAGAACATTCTTAGCAAATTTTTTCACAGTCGTTCGGTTGGTGAAGGTCCAAGAACCACATGCTGATATTTGGAGCTTACCGAGTTGTTACTTGACCACTGGTTTGTTCTATCTCCAGTTTTTTTTAATGAAGTGACAATTATCACTATGTACCATAAAACAGTCTAGTCCATTGAAATATAAGATATTTTATTTACCTTTATGTATAAAATTGGTTTGTTCATTTCTAAAAGTTACATGCACTTAATTTTACATTGATGTGTCTCAGCTTACGTATAGTAAGTAAAGTTTTATAAAAAATGTTAAGTATTTTATCTCCAATATTGTTTTTAATGTTATGTAACAATCATATCATGGTGAAGGTAATTGTTTTTCTACTTACTATTAAATGATAACATGAAATAGACCAATTTTTTTGTCATGTTATTTGTATTCCAGTTGTATACATTTCTGGAATTAATTTTTCAAAATGCTAAATTTAGATTCTCCTATTTCCACAAGTCAGTTGCTTAAAATCGTTGTTACAACCGAGTATTTTTCCATTTTTTGCTGCAAAAACACTACAATTACTCTACAGAGCAAAGGATTAAACTTTATGCCATTGCAACATGTTTACTGAGCCTCTCAATCTCGCTGACATGAGGGGAGAAACAGAAAACGAAGTGACAAAATTTTGGCCAGCTGTGATGTCAAAGAACATTTTCTTTCCTTTGCCATCTGTAAACATCTAATAATAGCCTTTCAACCAAACCCTGTCGTTCCTCCTCAGAAAGAATTACTGCCTCTCTGTAAAGCGTACTGCTCTTATGGATATTTGAATTAGTATTAAAAAACGCTTAAGCGTATAAAATATGGATGTAAGCCTTAAAAAGCTTAAAGCCCTGAAGGTACAGATATTAGAAAAAGACATGTAAGCCATCAGCGTCGCACTAATACGTGTAAAAGAATCTCCAGCAACCCAAAAAACAAGCTGGAGCTTCTTTTACACGTATTAGTGTGATGCTGATGGCTTACATGTCTTTTTCTAATATCTGTTCCTTTAGGGCTTAAGTTTTTTAAATCTTACATCCGTATTTTATACACTTAAGCGTTTTTTAATACTAATATCCTTTATTTTTTTTCTTGTTTTAGCAAGAATAACACAGAAAAGAACACTGTAATCACCTTAAAATAACTGTTATAAGAGAGTCTTTTCCATGGCTGATTCGTTTTTATACTGCTAAGAGTGACTTTTGCACCCAAATTCATGTTTTTAGCTTGATCTATAAGAATTTGTTGCCCAAGCCCCTGGGAGGCAACACGAGGAGGTTCTGGGGCGAGAGGGGGGGTTCGATTTTTACTGTGAAGAAAGACTTGTGTACCAAATTTATGTTTTCTGCAAAATTTCTGCAAAAATTTGTTACTCCACTTATTGATTTCTGCCCAGTGCTCTACAATAATAATTGCTCTGCTGATGCGAATACTGCAGTAACATCAAAATCGTGTTCAAAAGGCTCTGATCGGTGTTAATACCTACATTTTGAGCTGTACAAATTGAATATTGGTTCATTGGTTCGATCGCTAGTTGAGAGCAAAAGTTCTAACCCATTTGGCTTTCCGTGTCAGGAATAATGTAGTTACATTAAAATGGCATGCGAAAGGCCCTAGGCCTTGTCCATACCTACGTTTTAAGCTATAGAACTTGAAAATCGGTTCTGTGGTTCGA
>JAHWFP010034554.1:0-14427 GCA_023313725.1 Lithobius niger | reverse complement strand
CCTTTCTACGACAACATCAGCCCAAATCAAAAATTTCTCAAAATTCATATTTTTTTTCTCTAATCCATCCTGTGCACGGTCATTCGGCAAAATTACCAACTTATCAATTATAACTGCCCCCGTCTACAAACATAATTTTGTTAACAAAATACCACGCTAGTCCTACATCTTCTTCATTGGCCAAACCAAACAAAAGTTGATCCAGAGTGGAAAGCAACATAAAATGGCGCTCAAAGAGAAACACAAAGGAAATACAATAGTCATTCACCCCCAACAAACCGACCATCAACCAACTTGGGAAAAAACGTTAACTGTTTTATGAATCTAGACACACGCTAATGTGTCGCGCCAAGTTAGGCAACAAACATCACAACAAAGATCACATCAATTCAATTGTCGAGGTTGTAAACCACTGTAGTGCGACGCCACTGCGTCAGTGTCTTATATCTTGAAGCATAGTTGGGCACATTTCAGGTAGGTTACTTGGGGAAAAATAATAATACGGTATAAAATAGTGAGCAATGAGCCACCTCACAAAAATTGCCAGCTGTAGGAATGCCAGCTAAGCTGCTTTCATGGCAAAATCTGACCCTCCCTCAACAACATTGTAAATGTGTTACTAGTTACTAGCTACTGGCTAGCTACCAGTGTTGGAAAAAAATCATGATTTTTTTGCAAAAAATCCAAATAATCGATTTTTTGGATTTAAATCAATGATTTTTTGATTTAATCAATTTTTTCCAAAACTTGAGTAAACATTATTTAAAAGTTGTGGGACACTGCGTGCACAAAAATAACTTAAAAATTATTTTAGTAGTACACCTGTAGTACGCTACAATTGAATATTCAAAAGGCTTTAACCGTAATTAAGCAACTTAGGCTGTTGTTTCATACTCAAGACAGATTCAATAGTAATTAGAAGAACTTAGTAGTACTCTAGTCGGCTATTGTATCATACTCAAAGTAGCTGCTACAATAAGTAACCAGCCTAAATGATGACTTACTAGGCTATAGTTTCATGCTCAACGTACCTTCAATTATGGGAACTTGGTTGGCTTTTCTACTCAAAATATATTCAATTTTTCACGAATAATTGGGTCTTGTCATTTGCTAGCCTAATTGCTATTAGTCAAAGACACTTTTGCTTAGTTTCTTGCAACGTTTTTGATTCATAGATTTAAACAAAAACACTAAATTGGTAGCTTTGCTTAAGCCTAAACGATTTTGAAGTTTGCACTGCACTAGTGCAAACTATGAAAATACCCTTTCCACGGGTGCAGTGGAGTAAGTTACAGCGTGTAACTGATCTGCTGCATCGATCACCTCCTAGTCCACTTTGTCCTACTGTGAAGTCCACCATTCGAGTGGCTAGACCGAACTGACGTTTTGGATGAACATATAATTATTGACAGAATGGTTTGGCTTTATATTTAATGAGCACTGGAACTATATTTGGATAAATTTCATAGCCCGATTAATCTATCCTAGAGTCGTACCCCTTTCTGTAAGTCTTTACCCATAACAGATGGAGTCATAACCAACAAAATAGTGAGCTAGTGTTAGAGCTTGCTGGAAACTTTTTTGCTTTTTTATCTTATTTTGCATATTTCTTGTGGTTTTGAATTAATTTCATATTTAATTTTAAAATGATTTACATCAATGATTTTTATTGATGATTTAATCAATGATTTTTATTGATGATTTAATCAATGATTTAATCATCGCCAACCCTGCTAGCTACTCCGCTCATCCCCATGTTAATTTACATAGGGTGATTATTCATCGATACCGAGATAACAGAAGGCTTCCAGCTATGAAATTGGACGAATGGGTGCAGTACAATACGAACTGCGTACCTTTTATGGTTTGGAGCTTGGGGGCTAACAGGAATGGCGTGGGAGGGCACGTAAGTACGAAAATATTGTTATAACCATTGTTAGTATTGTCGGCATCGTCTCTCATTGGGCGGCCAAAGTTCGGACAATGAGAAGGTGTATACTGACGTGCGTGCCTAGACACACACTAGTGTATCACGATAAATCTAAATAACGTTGCAAAGAAATTGTATTCACGTCCAATTCACAAAAAATAAACCAACTGTAAAAACAAAGTCAAAAAATGGTAAAGAGGCCACCAAGTTAAGAGTGGTTCGTCCTTTCAAAGGAGTGATATCAACACAACAAAACTAACTAAATAAAACAAATTACAACAAAATTAAAACCAAACCAAACACCTATAAAGAGGTGACTAAGTTGAGAATAGTTCGGCCTATTGGCAAAAGATAGTAAATTGTTGAAAACCCATTTCTTGTAGAAGTGGCACTTTATTACACATTTGCACAGTAGTGGCGTAGGGTCAATATACAATTAAAAAAAAAGGAAGGGGCCGCCAAGTTCCGAATGGTTCGGCCCTTCAAAGGAGTGATATCAACACACCAAAACATTCGCCAACTTAATCGCACTGAATAATACTTTGGATATTAAATGAAAACTTGAACATTGCTACTGAAAGTAGCAATGTTCTAGTTTTCATTTAACCTTCGAACTATTAAGCGGTGCGATTAACTTGGCGAATGTTTTGGTGTGTTGATATCACTCCTTTGAGGGACCGAAACATTCGGAACTTGGCAGCCCCTTTTACCAGTTTTGGTTTTCGATATGTAAAATTTACACCGCAGTCTCATTTTGGCAACAGCAACAAAAATAATGACACACAAGCACCTCACAACCAACCTAACTGAAGGAGCCAACAAAATAGTGATGAACCTACTTCTTATACACTTACCTTGGCCGGAGGTGGGCGCTCCATCATCAACAGTTCAGTATAAAGAAGAAAAATGTTTAAACAGCTATTTCAGTGTGGGCTGGAATTATGAAGACCGCCTGAGAATATGGATCGCACAGTGACAGGTCCATCCACAGTAAAACCGTGTGGAAAATGTATCCAACTAAGTAGGGATCAACCAGATAACATTTTTCCAGATCCGGATAATTTGATCCTAGTGCCAAATCGGTTCAAGTTCCGGGCCATTAACAAAAAAGGGATGAAAGAAAGTGGTTTATTTTTTCCCCTTATAAGTTATAGCTGGAGTTAATTTTCGTTTTGTTTCACATTACCTTCTTTCATTAAACACTTGAACCGGTATCTGATTTAATATAATTTCCGAATCTGGAGCGGGTCCGGAAACTGCATTATCTGCCTACGGATATATCGGGACTCAGTCGACCCCTAAAACTAACCACCCTGATTAAACTAAACATTAATTTTCTTTGCCTTCTAGGTAGCTTTTTTTAATAATACGTTTAAAAAATCTCTGAATACTAATTACCTTCAGTTTTGGAACTGACATCTTGGAGTTGATCCTCGCTGAGAGAATGCTGATGTTCCAAGAGGCGAGTGACAATCTGGTGGCGAGCAGCAAAATCAGGCAATGGGATATAGAGGCGCTTAACAAGGCGGCGTCGAGCGGCCTCATCAAGCTCCTGGGGACGATTGGTTGCCCCAACTACAAGTATTCTCTCATCCATGCATGTAGTAGCACCATCCTGTAAGTAATTCCAATACTGACGTGAATGTCTCAAAATATTGGAAAAATAAACTAAAAATTTACAGTTAAGTGGAATAACCTCGGTCCAAAACTTCCTAATCGAAGTGTGGTAATTTCTCATCTAGAAGACGGAAATTCCGGGATTTTGGATGACGGTCAGGTATCCACAGTGGATTTAACAGGGGGGCGTTGAATCCCTGCAATCCAGCATGAGGTTTCCCCAAGGTTCAGTTCTTATGATATCAATTAATATCAATCAGCTCTCACCCATAAAGATCTCTAGACAGACTGTTTCCCCCTTGTTTGAGCTCGTCAGTAGAGAATACTTTGTGGATGAGAGCTAGGCTACGCTTGCTAGGGCAAATGACAAGGGCGAAACGAATACGGTTTCAGCAAGCGAGATAGCAGAAACTTCTACTAGTGTGAGGCTCCATTCAACTGAATGGTTGACACCCAGGCCTAGGACAATTTTTACCAATTGATCATTTAATATCAATTAGCTCTCACCCGCAAAGATCTCTAGACAGACTGTTTCGCCCTTGTTTGGGCTCGTCAGTAGAGAATACTTTGTGGATGAGAGCTAGGCTAGGCTTGCTAGGGCAAATGCCAAGGGCGAAACGAATACGGTTTCAGCAAGCGCTTGCTGAAACCGTATTCTTTTTGCCCTTGTCAGTTCTCATGAATCTAAAAAGTCCTTTGACTCCTTCAATGCAGCATCCAATCAGCAGAAAACTGGGCGAACACCCGTACAAAAAAAAGTCATGTTGAGAAGCAGCGAATGCTACCTCGTAAATACGGGAGGCTATATGCTGGAGTCGCGTCCTAGTCGTATGCCGTTTCTAACTAACGATTGCACGTCGGACAACCTCTTGTGGTGGCCTGATGAAGACAGGACAACTACTTTTTCCACCTTTAGTCATTGTAGCCTGTCGAAAATTCGCAAATAGGTAGTATTTGTTAGATTTTGAATTTGAGCATGATTGTGCATGTTGAAATTTTTCCAACATTCACATACGATGGTTCGTTTTTTCAACTTCTACAAGATTAAGCAACACACCGGCTTAGACATCATTAATTACTTTTACGTGCTTGAACATACAACTTAGCATCAGTTGTAATGGTTTATGAGAAATTAAGAGAAGTTACTTACCAGCTGGACCAGAAATTCAGTCTTCATCCTGCGAGAAGATTCGTGCTCCGACTCCGAGCGCTGAGTCAACAGGGAGTCTATCTCATCAATGAATACTACAGCAGGCTGTCGGGTGCGTGCAACCGCAAACAACGCACGCACCATCTTCTCACCTTCACCAATCCACTTGGAGGTGAGTGAGGAGGCGCTAATACTGAAGAAGGTAGCCCGAGATTGGCTAGCTATACATTTGCCTACAACAGAAGAACATAACAGACTGTAAACCCGTCCTTTATTCCCCCAAACTGCTAAACGACTGGTACATAATCCAACAAATATTTCATTCCTGAACAGAATAAGGTAAGTTATTAACAAAACCATTATCGTGTTGCCTGCAAAGATTTAAAGAGAAAGTCAATATCTGTCCTATCTAGCTAACATAGGTGGATAGCTACCACCAGACAATGGTGTCTTTATTGGAAGGGAGTTTAGCTGTTTTCACGATACGAAGGACAGCAACAACGCGTCCAGAAAAATACACATTAATCACCACGATGAACACTTCTCCAATGTTCTGTTCACTGAAATTTTCGGTGAGCTTGTTGCTCCCGTTCACCTTCTTCAGAAGTTGCACAACACACACTAAAAACGTCCGAAACTATGTGTCAAAAGTTCGTAAAGTTCAAATGCACGCACTTGTTCTGTTGGATCACCGATCTCTATCTTTTATCCGGATACTCCATTTGGCATCAAGTTTGGTGGCTAGTGTGGATGGCACTAATCTGTGAGTGCGGTTATATGTCATGTCAGCCCAGTGATGTTCGTCATTGGATGGTTTAGAGTCATGAATCGTTATTGCCAAGGTTCCAGAGCCCTCATACGGGTATCATTTGGGTGTTGGAATTTATCAGGATGGACGCCTTATCCAATGCAATGGGGTGTTGAGTTCTCAGGTTCTGTTGAGCGATTCCATTCTGACATTCTCCCTTAAAGAATGCTACTTCGTGTTATTTGATGCATTGAACAAGTTTCATCTGGGTTTCTCCAAGAAAACTACTTCAACGCATGAAAGAACACGAAGTTGCAACCCTTAACGGAGAACTCCAGAATGGAATCGCTCAACACCACCTGAAATCTCAACATTCAACACCGCATTGCATGGGAAAAGGTTTCCATTCTGATGAATTCCAACACTCATAACGATGCCCATCTGATGGCTCTGGAATCTTTGGCATGAGAGGATTCACGACTCTAAAGCGTCCATTGATGAACTGGTCTGACTATGACGGTATTGACAGATTAGTGCCACACACACTAGCAGCTAAGCTTGAAGCCAAATGGAATATCCAGATGAAAGATAGTATCAGTGATCCAACAGAACAAGCACATGCATTTGTATTTTGAAAACTTTTAACATGTAGTTGCTGAAGTTTTTAGTGTGTGTGTGTGTGTGTGCATGTGCAACTTCTGAAGAAGGTGAACGTGAGTAGCAAGCGTTACCAAAAATGTAGGCGAATATTGGAGAAGTGTTCATCGTGACGGTTACTGCGTACTTTCCTGGATTCATGTCGTATTTAAACCACTGTAAATGCCCGCTGCCAGTATTTCGAAAAAATAACAATGCCTCTGAAAAGGATAAACCTTGGGTTTGATCGACCGATTTTGGCCGGCTTACAACAAAAAGTCACGACTAGCGACACAGCGTTAACATATTCACTTACAGGAAGAAAAAAAAGTCAATACTATACGTAAGTTACAGCATGATGCTACAATAAAAAACAGCAATGAACAACATCTTTTGCATACAACAATGAACATGAAGTATGCAACTATGCAGCACGGTAGCAACTGTACAAAACGAAGAATTGTTGCATTTCAATTACTAAATAATAACTGAGTTTGGTGATTATCCCGAACTTCAAATCACGGAGATTAAGAAGCGGAAAAACCTACTGATGCAAAGCTATTTCCTTGATAATGTTTACGGCATGGCAGTGTTACAGGAGACTGATGAGTCATACTATCGTCTGTACTGTATTAATGTTGGTTTCAATGGTTTCAACTGATGGTTGCAATTTACGGCAATTAACGTGCATAAAAAATAATAGCAATTGCCGTAACTTGTCTGTTGTTTATTATTGTAGGCAAATATCATTGGAAACAGAAAATTACCCATTTACTCTGCTCAGTTATTCGTGAATTTCATTACTCACACACCTGTTGTATGGATAATGTGAGCGTATATAATTAGACTTTTACTAAATGTTACGAACACACAAAAAGAGCACCTTACACTTAAATATTCGTAGCCGTTACATTTGTTAACAATTTTACCGATTAGTGTTTTTCCCGTCCCAGGCGGTCCAAAAAGCAACAAGCCTTTCGGTGGTCCTCGTAGACCTGTAAATATGTCTGGACGCAGCATGGGCCATACCACAATTTCCTGAATAGTGGTTTTCGCAAAGTCCAACCCAGCTATATCGTCCCAAGAAACGGGAGGACCTTCGTCAAGGATCTGATGATACAGAAAACAATTATGAGCAAAGTGAGTTGACCTCACAAGGTGAACCAACACAAATTGATATTTGAACCAGTGACCACATTTTCTTCAATATATGTAGAACCTGGGTTTTGGGAATCAAATCTTGCAAAACATTTGTATTATTATTATTATTATTATTATAAACAATTCCTCAGCAAAAGCTAGAAGCTTGTTGCTGGATAACACAAAAGAATTAAGGCTTAAACACAGTGAGATCAAGGCGGCTCTTGAAAGTGTTCACTGTGTTGCAGTTAGTAAAAATGCTCGCAGGTAGTCCATTCTAAGCATTGATGGTAGCCACAGAGAAAAAGTTTCTTCTCACTTCTAAATGCACAGAGGGTTTTATAACTTTGAAGGGGTGTCCTCTATTTCATAAGGCTGCACCGATACCATGGCAACATTACTGATCCGATACAGATACCTAAAATTTAATCCCTAATTTTTTATATCAATGATGTAATCGTCAAAAGGCCAATAATTAATAAAATTGAAAAAATTAAAATAGTAACCAACAGTTAAAAAGTTGCAAGAACGATACTCAGTGATTTCCTGAACAAAATAATACTACATACTGCATGTTGCAATCTGGAACAGTTCCAGTGAAAGCTTCCAGCGAAAGCTACCGATACCACAAATAATGGCAACAGATCCTATCTAGTATCGGTGTTGGTGCAGCCGAAGTATTTTTTCCTATAAGCATTGTTCTAATATTTTGTTCTGAAGTGAAGTAGATGACCCTTGAGAGATAAACACTTCTGGAATAAATCAATTCATGACGCGTAACTGTAGATAGTTTAATATAATTTGATCTTAAGTACACACGTACTACATTTCTAAACACTTAACATAAAAAAGCACCTGACCAGAACTGTAGTAGGATCACTTGAGGCCCTGGCCAAATTTTAAACTAAGGCCCCCAACTATCTTTGACTACCCTCTTACCTATTTTTACCTGGAATTGCAGAGCAAAGAAACAAATCTCCCTTAGCCTGCGGAATTATGGAAACTAGAGTTTTTTTGTTTTTTTTTTTATTTCGTCCACTTAAATTAGCTTTCCTCCATTTTAATATTGCGGAAAGTATAACGCCATATGAGAGCGGAAACAAATAAGGACAAAACAAAAATAACATAACAAAAATAAAAACTGGCCCTCGTCTGCGACATAATTTATGATTTGCCCAAGAAGCGCAAGGCGATTCTAGTGGGCGATTTTAGATGCTTGCTCTTCACTTCACTTTTCCGTTATGCTAGGACACTTTGGCTTACAGCATAGAGTAGGTGTATGTTACAATTTTAAATTTTTAAATAAAAACTTGGATCAAAATTGTATAACAACTGAAATATGCATACCGCAATACCTCATTGAGAATCAGCTCAACCATACGCGGTTCAATATTTTTTAGGTTTTCATCTTCTGCATCATACACTGCAGCTGACTGCACTTTGCTTGAACTCCTGGATTCTACTTCGTAACCACCCGAGTTGCTACAAAATAGAATGAACAGGACGTAAGAAGTTGCTACTTCAAAAAAACTAAAAACACAGGATGAAATAAGTGAAGTGTACAACAAATGAAGAAAAAGTAGTCATGTCATTGACCGAAATTCACACCAAACGTAAAATATTGTTTTAACTAGTTGGCCGACAAATCTTTATCAATCCAATCCAATCCAATCCAATCAGGGATACTACGGTACTAATGTTTGTCTTGGGTTTGGCGTACTAGGCAGCAGTCGAATCAGTAGTGGCTCGTGTGCTCAAACCAACGTGATCCGATTAATGCAGATAGTATCCACAGTATGCCCACAAATACCCAACTTCCTCGAAGGAGTGCCTGGGCACATTGTTGGATTCGTGTTCATGGAGTAAAAAATCTGGCACTCATTTAAAAATGAGGCTTGGCACTCATTATTTTTGCCAGCTAATCCACTGATGTAATGGGTTGGCCAATGTCGAATGAGCTACAATCAGGGTTCCCACACAAACCACTAATAAAAAAGCTCCGACTACCCCTGGTTTCCTCACACGAAGAAGTGAATTTTTCCCCCGACATCCGATGACAAAATATCAAAGCAAATAACAGTCTACATTTACTATAATGGCAGAGTAGTAGTTGGCTGCATGTCACGCATGCAAAAAATTACAAACTGGGAACGGCAAAAAAGCTGTAGACGCTTGTCAATTACGAGGGAAAGAACGGCGATAAACTAGTTCTGTAGTATCAAAAACTTGTGGTTGTTGTATATTGTGAATTGAAATTTATAGAGTACAGGTTCCCGAAAATAACTGTTCAATAACTTCTGTTCACTTAAATCCCCTGCTCTTGTCTCTTGACCTCTCAAATCCCCTGACTTCCCCAGATATACCCCAGTGAAAAAAAATCAGGACTCCCAGGTTGTGTGGAAACCGTGCATAATACAAAAGTTGAATACGAACAACACACAAATAAATGAAAAAATACAATGGAACCACACTGAACAGCTATGGACACACCAGTGGGTAACACTTGCATTGCCCCCACCTAAAAATATGTAACTTTTTCTTACTCCCCCTCCCCCCACCAATTATATCCATTTTTCTTTTAAGAATTCGCTTGTACAAGCAGTCCTTAGTACCTATAGGGCGTAATGACCAGAATTTTGAAAAGTAATTTCATCGAATGTCTAGCCTAGTTGGATTTGTTTGTGGACAGCGGTGGTGGCCTGGAGCATCCTCACATATTTCTGATTGATTATAGCTTAGAACAATACACTCACTTCGTTCATTACAGTAAGCAGAGCAGCAAGCTAAGGTAATGTGTAACTACACAGACTCTTAGAGAACACGTCCTCATGAATTGTTGAAGACTGACAGTGGCGCCAACAACAATACAGATGTTGCGGCGCTGAAAAAAAAATACGAACGTGCCTCTGTTTGAAAAGGAATGGCGGAGGCCGGCAACCAGAAAAAAAAAATGAAGGAGTGGCGCTCCTCCTGGAAAAAAAGTGTGGGAGCGCCGCTCCTGCATGACTACACCACTGGCTACGGATGACAAGTGGAGCAGCAAAAATGACGAAAAATTCATATGCCATCACAAGTCCGGGAAATAGGCCACTACGTTAACTCGACACTATCGACATCTCTACTACTTTCCAATGTGAATACAGTAAAACCTCTTTAATACGAACTTTAAGGGGACTGCTAAAAATGTTCTTATTAACCGTAGTTCTTATTAAACGGACGAGTGAAATTGGACTGCAACTTTAAAAAAATGTAGTCTACCGGTATACGGTATTTTCTTTTCATTTGGCCTTGACCTTCGCGTTTGCGCAAACGGACAAAACTCTTATCACTTCCCAAGATGGAGTCAACTAGCGATTGATGTTTGCGTGAAACGAAAAGAAATTCAAGGGGGAGGAAAAAGAAACCGTTACGAACAGCAAATTTGTAAAAGTAAGCTAGAATTCTAAAAATTTGTTCGTCTTATCCGTACTTTCGTATTAACTGAGTTCGTTATAGCCGTATATATTTAGTGCTGACTGAGTAGCTGACCAACCAAAATCTTGAAAAAAGTTCTTATTAAGCGGGAATTCTTGTTATCCGAGTTCTTATTAACGAGGTTATACTGTATCAGTATACAACCTACTGCCCCCAAAAGGTGAGGTGTTTTTAAAAATTTTGACTGTAGAAAATGTAATTCATGAGGTCCAAAGATGACTTTACCTCCAGTTTGTAGAGGGGTCTCGTAAGATCGGCAACTGACATTTACCGTGACTTATTGTCAACATCACGAAGAACCAAAAAGAATAACACTATATACTCCATGGGCCAAGTGGCCAAAATCATGAATTTGAGATAATTTGGGGGTAGTAACTTTCCTTTACACCACAGTTATATGGATGCCTCAGGAACATAAAAAAGTATGAATGCCATCTCAAAGTGGTAGCTTTTAAAAATGGCGGCCATTCCAAGATGGCTGCCATCAGCAAGTTGGCAATATCTCTGGTTCTAACAGGACTTTTTAAACTTGTTTTTTTTTTCAGATAAAGCTTATTTCTTGGCCTATAATTTCTTTTCGCATGACGTTTTTCATAGTTGTAACGGTTGGCGAGTAAAACGTGATTAAATCAAATTTTCTAGTCTTGTCAATGCATGTTTGAAAATAAAAGTTGTGGAGAACTAAACTGTCTTTAATTTGGTGCTAAGAAATCGTTTATCTGATTAACCCTTTAAGGACTGTGTGTGCGCTACGGGCTTATAACTGACTTGTAGGAAAAAAATCGTACCTTCTTACCCGGTTGAGGTAAGGGAATGAAACCTGTGTCATTTTTATCCTTAATGATCTGGCTTTCATATCCCAGTTTTAATTTTACTGTAATTGGCTGGAAGTTTTCGATATAACTTGTAGAAGAGCTGTAAACAATGATTATACAGTGGGCGCATTCGGGCGCACCCGTCCTTAAAGGGTTAAAATTCCGTAAGTACAAATGTTTGAAGTTGTAAAAGTATGTGCGTCGGGCAAGCTGTTCTGCCTGCCAGCCTAGTGTTAGTCAGCTAAAATTGTGGTAAAATTTTAGGATACTAACTTTTCTTTAGTAAGAATGACTAAATACTGTTATTGCCTTTTCAAATTTTTTGTTGATAACAAAATCTGCTACCAATCCAAGATTGTGGATGTCGTTTTTGAAAAAATAGCTAAGATGGAAGCAAATCTACGATTCCGCATTCTTTTCTTTCTAAGGCAGCCCAGAATTAGACAAATTAAATAGTGAAAAAATTCAATGATTAATAAAATTTTATAGTTTTTAAAAGCGTTTCACAAACTGAGATGAACCGTTGTTACAAAAGGTAAGACTATTTCAGCTCTGTTCCCGAAGTCCCGTGTAGCCAACAATTCAATAAGTAACAATCACATTAAACCTGCTATGCACCAGGCTAATCATTGCTACGTTGCAAAGTTGCCGACAATAATAAGCCCTCTAAACAATGAAACGAAGAATCATATAAATATTAGCCAGGAAAACGAATTGTTTAAAAGATACATAACCTGCAGATGATCGGATGACTGGAAGCTGTTAATGCTCGCTAAAACCCTTTGAACCGCTGGCATAAACCGTTGGACGATTTAAATTAAAGGATTAGTGAGTGAAGCTTGGTGAAGTATTCAAAACGCACAAAAATGCACAGATGGGATACATGTACACACCTTCGGCTTAGCCTTAATTCCTTAAACGATGCTTGAGCATGCTAATTGATTGAGCAAAGCAAACGAAAATCAATGTTTGTTAGCCAGTAAGCATAAAAACACAAACGGTATACACGCCTTCGGTGACAAATACAGGAGACAGCAAACTATCCCCATATTGCAAACGGGGCATCAAACATCACCCATGCTCTCAAGATAATATTGGGTTTTTTTTTTTTTTGTGAAACACCCAATGTGCAGCTGGGCTAGGAGTTCTAGTTCCATAGTATAGTATTTCAACATAAGTTACTCATCGTTATCACTTTCAACATTGTCATAATAGTTTAAATCATCTTCTACCTACCAATTCTTCAGACTCACCCATTTATGTTATCACACTTTGCAAGCTTACAAGCCTCAGCACATTTCAAATGATTTACCGTACACGTGCAATCTCGAACAAGAACAACTCAAAAGTTCCAACACTGCTTCAGGTGCTGGTGCTCATGTCATCTATCGGATACAAAGCTTGCCATCTTTATAGCATCCAGCCATGATCTTCTGCTTACGGAACTTCCGATGAATTTTCCAGACATATTTCCCAAATATACTGTTTGAGAATTTGCACGTAGATAATGTTGACGCAGGCAGTTGCTACATGGAGAAAGGTCGCCACATGGAGAAAGGCAAGCTCAAAAAGTACTGAAACGAGCGAGCGAGCGTTAGCCGTTTCAGGTCATCTGCCCGACAAAGCCTAGTCATCTGCCAGCGACTTTTAAACAATTCTTTTTCGCTGGCTAATACTATGATATTTCTTTGATTCTTTGTTTCATTGTTGAGAGGTCTTATTGTTGTTGGCCACTTTGCAATATAGCAATGATTAGCCTGGTGCATAGCAGGTTTAAAGTGATTGTTACTTATTGTATTGTTGGCCACACAAGACGTAGATGTTATTATTATAATCTTACCTTTTGCAACAACGGTTCATCACAAGTTTGTGAAGCTCTTTTAAAAACTATAAAATTTTATCACTGATTGAATTTTTTCACTATTTAATTTGTCTAATTCTGGGCGATGTTAGAAAAGAAAGAATGCGAAATCGTAGCTTTGCTTCCATGGTAGCTATTTTTCAAATTCGACATCCACAATCTTGGATTGGTAGCAGATTTTATTATCAACAAAAAATTTGAGAAGGTAATAACAGTCTTTAGTCATTCTTACTAAAGAAAAGTTAGTATTCTAAAATTGTACCACAATTTTAGCTGACTAAAACTAGGCTGGCAGGCAGAACAGCTTGCCCGACGCACATACTTTTACAACTTCAAACATTTGTACTTACGGAATTTTTAATCCGATAAACGATTTCTTAGCACCAAATTAAAGACAGTTTAATTCTCCACAACTTTTATTTTCAAACATTTCGTGTAAAGTCATTACGTTTAAAGCTATTTCAACATAACTGCATTGTCGAGACTAGAAAAATTTGATTCAATCACGCTTTACTCGCCAACCGTTACAACTATGTAAAAAGTCATGAGAAAAGAAATTATAGGCCAAGAAATAAGCTTTAACTGAAAAAAAAACTATTTAAAAAGTCCTATTAGAACCAGAGATATTTCCAATTTGCTGATTGCTGATGGCAGCCATCTTGGAATGACCGCCATTTTTAAAAGCTACCACTTTGAGATGCCAATCATACTTTTTATGTTCCTGAGGCATCCATATAATTGTGGTGTAAAGGAAAATTACTACCCCCAAATTCTTGACTGGCCCATGGACTAATACCACCACCAAGAAATTTCACTAGTTCAGCAAGAACCACCAAAAGTTCCCTCTTATTCTTCTTGGTTCTTCATGAAGGGGTCTCGTGATGCCCTACCCCCCTCTCCGCTTTGACTGGTGCAAAAAAAATTATGACTTCCCCCCTTAAGAGGCCCCAACAAAAAAAATCCATGACCCCTCCCCAAAAAAATCTGAGATAAATACTGACTGGTATCTAAGGCTGGGAACTGATCCCAGGTCTTTGGATGTTTATCGAGAGTTAG
>JAHWFP010034553.1:2001-12539 GCA_023313725.1 Lithobius niger | reverse complement strand
CCCCCCCCCCCCATAAGAAAATTACCTCTCCCTCTGATAAGTTGTGCGACCCAATACTGTATTATGAAGTACTGAAATACCAGGTATGATATGGCACATATCCTGAGTTTGGAATGGAAACGGTGAATCATTACGAGGTATTTAAGAACTGTTTACCCCAAACCTGTGGGGGGGGCTGTAACTAAAGACTGGTGCATTTCCGGACCCATGTTTATAGGACTTTTTCTTCTTATCTTTGATCACACAGCGGACCCTCAAAATATTTGACACCAATTTCCGAACACCCTGTATATATGATTGAAGTCCTCTCTCCAGCAAAGCTAAAACTATTAATTTCTCCGTTTCTATTCAATATATTTCGACCAAACTTGGCCAGATAGTAGATAGCAACTTTTCCAAACTTTACACCAACTTTTATGCAATTCCGTGCCAGAGTAAACGTAGGAAGCCACACGTAAATTTAAAAACTGTTCACTTGTTGTTGTTGTTGTTCTTGTTCTTGGCTAACACGGTTTCAGAAAAAACTACTGCACCTACCTAAAATCTGAAACATAATCTAAGCCAGAAATTTTCCTGGGCTTCAACCTTAAAGGGACCACTTTTTCAATTGGTCGATCCATTCCGGAGTTACGGGACCCTAAACGATCATTTTGATTGTTTTACATTGTTTTAACCATTGTATTTAGGGAACAATGCCACTCAGCAAACTCCAGATTCATTCTTCGTCCACGTGTTATGGTCTTTGCTAAAAAGTTCATTGTTGAACGGTAAAATGAGTGTTCTTTGAGGTCATTGCTGTTATTGCTCGTTGCTGTTATGTTGTATTCAGGCCAGAGGAGCGTACGGCCTGGGGCCATGGCTTCTTCAGAATAAATTGAATTGAGTAGCAAAGTGTGGATTTGGAGTTGGAGCACCTTGGAGTTGTTGCGAAGTTGGGGTTGGTGCAACTTGGAGTTGTTGTGGAGTTGTGCGGAATGGTGTTTACGCTGGTGTGTGAGTTTGTTGGCGTGTGATGTTTATTGAGTTGGGGAGTTCTTGATGTAATTGAGTGTATTTTTAGGTTAGGAGGGGCGTACGGCTGTGTGCCAAGGCCTCTAATAAAATCTGACGAAAGAATCGGTGTTTCAGCTAAACGCATATATTTTTAAACCAAACTAAGCTGCGCTGTTAATTTCAAAGCCTTGCAATTGGCAGCTAAAAACGATGGAATTGCGTATTTATTTCGCAGATGCAGGCTTTCAGAGCCGACTTGAATTGTTTCAAAGTGGCCAGCAACAATCGACTGCATGCATAAACCTTTGTAGCGCGACGCCATAGCCGTAAAAAAAAGGTACACGGATTACAAACAAAAACGTCAAGTGTGCCGTAAAGAAGGAGAAGATATGATTGAATTTTCACTTGTTAAAATGTACACGGATAAAAATTGATGATTTTTAATTAAAAAAATCAAATGTACAATTGAAAAAATTGCGTCTGTGTAAGTACTGTTGTGCCTTACGTTTTAAATATATGATTCGTAAAGCACAACAGCACTTAAACACATGCAATTTTCTCAATTGTACATTTGATTATTTCAGTTAAAAATCATCAATTGTTATCCGTGTACATTTTAACAAGTGGAAATTCAATCATATAACCCCTTTTTTACGGCACACTTGACATTTTTGTTTGTAATATGAGTAATGGTTGGGATACGACAAAAGAAACGAGTTAAGGTTAAGCCAAGCTGTAGTGCAGATTATATATGCACCAGTTTTTTCTCTCGTCATTAAAGGGATATACCTCCCAGCGCCATTTTTCTCGATCCACCACATCAAGTACGGCCCCAAAGGTCTATTTTCTTACCGTTAGTCAATCCCTTGGTAAAAATCCGTTTTAAAATGTGGCGTCTAGGAGATTTTCTGTTGAATATTGTTAACTATATTTAAGAACGTCCCGTTCCTATGTATGATCCTTTGCGCGCCTACAATGACCTTGAAGTTTTATCTGTGTGTGCGCAGTACTAATTTTAATCGTTTGCTAATAATTATTATGAGATCAAAAATCTAAAAGACTAATGCAGTAAAAATTAAAATTAATTATTCCAACAGATCGCCGAAGCAAAATTGTAAGACACTAGTCTAGAAAATTATAAATTGTGATTTTAAAATACGAGAATCATTCCGGTACGTGACGAAGCAATTAATGCGTTCACGCTGGCTTGTCTATTAGGCGCAATGCCAACTGAGACAGTAGTTCCGTTCTTCGCTGCGAGAAACAAAGCTATTGTCTCAGTTGACCTTGGCTGTGGTAAAAGCGCGGATGCGATCAGCGCGTAGCTGCTATGAGGCAGGCGGAAGCTTATAAGGCAGGCCGGGTGTACCTTTAATAATCATTCAACAGAGCTTTAAATGTTAGATAGGACTAAACCACGTAATTACTCACATGAACTAGGACTAAAACAGAAACCCTCAAACACATGCAAGAAAAACTGCCTAACTAGGAGTCTGCGTGTTTCAGAAATTATAAATGCACACAAAATACAAACATACTCACACGAAATACACTTAAAATATAAAACAACAAACATCGACAAATATTAAAAAAAAAACCTGAATAATACACAAATTAAGCGCACACAAATATACATACGAACGCAAACATTACACATTTCAAACACAAACTGCGTTCACTTGCACACATAACCACTGCGTGAAAACAGTTATTGTTCCCTGGAATTGGAGTTTAAATTATAGTTCGTTGCGTTCGAGTGAACTCTAATCCGTTTTTATTCGTGTACCTTCACGGCTGTGAGTATGGGGATACGAGCTCTAATGTCTTTTTTCTAAACGGCGAAGCCGTTTTTTGTTCAGTTAATGTAATATAGAGTAAGTAAGGAAAAGGTCGACCTTTAGGCATCTTAATTCGAGTGATTCCACTTAAGTGCGTTTAGGCGATTAATGTAAGACAGTTTAAACAAACCATGAATGTGCTTTGTGAAACTTCTCTCTACTGGCTCCACAAGTTGAATATCCCCGACCAAGTAAGGGGGCCAGACAGGACTGGCGTACTTCAGCAAAGGGCAAACAAAAACTCCATTACGTATTACACTATGAATTCCATTCCATTGCGAATTACGAATACCGTGTTCCCATGATCAGAAAAACATCAAAATTCAGCAACACCAAGGCCTACGCAGCCCTAAGTGTGTCAGAAGTTTGACGCCAATTTAAAATGCGGTTTTAAAAAAATTGCCATACAGACACACACACTCAGACTTTCAAAATCAGTGAATCGCCTTACATTCGCCTTCGATAACAACGATTTCCCAATGCATTCTCTTGATGTCACGTGCGATGAAGGAAGTGTCATCCCCGTAGTTGTACCTGGCTTAGTGGTCGAGTTTCGGTCTTTGGTCTCTAAGGTCAAGAGTTCAATTCCCGCTCAGGCAGTCGGATATTTAAATCCAAAAGGCAACGGAATAAGGTTTGCATCTGTATTTGTCTACCGCTAATCGAGCCCCTTTGGTTTTCCGTACTGTTTGTTGTAGTAACAAGGCACTCTTGATATCCATCTACAACATCATTCCGATAAACGAGCGCAGTAATATCAATCCGTGACAATAATGGTAAAGAATTCCACTTGATAAAACAAATTTCCTGAGTCACTTCTGAACTCTCGATATTGACTCGATCCTTACTAATCGGTAAGGCTAAACAGACGCCACGTTGAAATTTCAGCGCGAGAATTAGTAGCGATATCGCCATATCGCTTCATAAACGCACCCTTAGGGCGCATTTACGCAACGACTTGCCTTTGCATTCTTGCAGCTAGAAGCTAGAAATCATCTGTAATTCCAACATGGCGGCGGTTTTAGCTCTGCCAGCTCCCACCGGAACGAGTCAATAATTTAGTTTAGAAGCGAGTGGGAAAATTGTTTCGTCAGGAGGAATTCTTTATCTTACTGTCACAAATTATAAGACTGCAAGTATTTACTCAAACGATGTCGGATTTAGCTAATCCAAGTAGGGCTGTCACCATGGCAACGACACCTTTGCCATCGCGATTAAATTCTAGCTCCGCCAATGCAAAAGCGAGTCGTTGCGTAGACGCCCCCTTAGGTCGAGTTACGATTTAGAGGCGCGCTATCTATACGACGTCCGTTACATAGTAACCTGCACAGTAGACACAATGGTATTTTTCCCTTGAAAGTTGTTTGCTCAAATGCTTCTCCCATATTCTTTCTCTTTCCAGTTTTATTTTTTGTCTCTTCCCGATTCACCAACCTTTAGTTCCAGTCCGTTGACTCAGTATTGGAAGGAATTACATTTTTTTCCTCTTCATCTCATTTGTAAAAAAATAAAACCCTCCATTTCTTTTTTTTTTCAGTCGATTCTCTTGCCTTGCGGTAAATTTGTAGGTATTAATGCGTAGGCGGGTAAGAAAACAAGAAGAAACGACTTCTCCTCTTCTCTCCCCCCCCCCCCACCCATCTCCCCCCACACGCCCCTCATCTTGGTGCTGTACCTACAATTCGATCGACCACGTTAAAGAGATAGGAGCACTTCCGGTTTAGAGGGATGGCACGAAAATACGGATTCGATGGATCGATACCTATTAATAAATAAGCACCCTTCGACTTGATAGACAGTTGGAGATGTTAAATTGTTTGTTGCGTTGCGTTGGTTCGGCTTTGCTTGTTCGTAAATAGCATACAATTTGCCGAATGTGCTTCATTTTTGACGTTAAGATTTGCTCGCAACGTCAATAAGGTTTATTCGTAACGGGAATAACAACGCTGGTTAAAATCATAACAACAAACTCCGTACGGACAAAGAGCCCCACACCACGTGTTCTCTTTTTAAGAATTATTCGAGCCAAAATAGCTGCTATAAGTTTGTTGTTCGAACTGCAATAACTATAGCTTAACGCCCCCCCCCCCCCATTGTTAGATGGGGCTGCTTGGTGTATCAAATTTTGTATTACGTTCAGTGTCGGATTGGGCCGCCCGGGAACCCTGGATCCCCAGGAAGCCCCAATTACAGGGAAAGCCTTGTTTAAAATTAAAATGAAAAATTTGAAATGAATGCGTGTTAAAATATAATCTTTTAAGTTTCATCAGGAAAACGTTTCAAATTCACAACGATTTCTCAAAATATCCTAGTTCCGGGGCTCCACCTCCACTACAAGTGGCCCACGTTTAGAAAATAATTAAAATAAATTCGTATGAAAATTGCATCTCCAAGTTTCAGAAAAGACCTTCGCGCTGATTTCTTAAAAATAGGGTAGCTTCCGGAGCTCCGCCCCAGACCCCATGGGGGAACTTGCGGCGCTCCCTCAGACCCCCCTTCCCCCATCAGGGTCCCTGAGGCCATGCAGTTATATTTCCAGGGTGGGGGGAGGGGCAAACCCTTCCTATGCAGCCCTGATTACTTTGTAATTTTGTAATTCCCTATCTGCTATAACTGATACTGTCCAATAATCTTTAAATTTTTTAAAGTTTTTCTTTGCATTATTGTCGTTTACACGAGTTTTATAAAACCCTGAAGAGTCATCAGGTCGGTGTATTGATTAAATTTGTCTATGATCAATTAATTGAACGGCGTTACGGTCATGCTTTTTGATGTTTTATGTGTCTATTCGTTTAGTTCTACGGTTGATTTTTGATTAATTTGATTAATTAGTTTATTAGAAACCGTACCAAACAAATGTTATATTAATTTTGAGCTTTCAACCAAAACCCTTTCACCAATTTTATTGGCTTTCCAACCGACATCTACAAAGCATAGAATGCATGTGCCAAATTTCAGATAAATCGGAAAACGGCTTCAAAGCTACAGAAGCAGTGGAGGGGGACACAGGTGGAATCAGACAGGCCGTGTCCGGTAAAAAAAAAAAATCCCTCGTGAAAACTTCCCCACCCTTTTGATCCCCGACAAATAATCCCGAGGTAATAAAATCCAGAGTTAAAAAAATCCCTGGTAAAAAATTCCCCGTCAATTTTGATCCCCGACAAAAAATCCCTGTAAAAAAAATGCTGCTTCACACAAATGTATAAAAATCATACATTTGCATGCGCGTGATCAACTCAGGTTCGTCACTCGTCACTATTCGTCACTGTGCCACCATGGAATTAATACAGTCGAACAAAGGTCTGCAAAAATTTTGCTACATGGGGTATATGTACACCATACAGAAAAAAACAAAAGCACATATCCGCTGGTATAGTGTGTAAAGCGTAGTAGTTTAAAGTACGCGGGATGTTATAATCAAACCTAGCAACGGATGGCGGTGCTCGAATGGTGCACGAGCATGTTCATAACCCAGACCAACAATTTGTACGTGTCACGAAGTGCAGGAATTCCGTGAAGAAATTCTGTGCTCGAGAAACAAACGACAGACCAAGTTTAATTTAAAGGGACACCCGACCTGCCTTATAACATTCCGCGTGCCAAATTACAGCTACGCGCAGATCGTCATCCGAGCAATTACAGCGCCAAGGTCGGCTGGGGTGGTAGCTGCGTTCCCCACATAGCTGTTGTCTCGGTTGGCTTTGTGAATAGTACACGAGACAGAATCAAGTCAACGATCGTGTCGTCACAAACCGAAGTGATTCTCGTATTTTAAAATCACAATTTATAATTTTCTAGGCTAGTGTCTTATAATTTTGCTTCGGCGATCTATTGGAATAATTAATTTTAATTTTTATCGCATTAGTCTATTAGATTTTAGATCTCATGGTAATTATTAGAAAATTAGTAGATCTACACACAGAGATGAAACGTCAAGATTATTGTACGCACGCAAAGCATCATTTAGTGACGGGTCGTTCTTAAATATAGTTAACAATATTCAACAGAAAATCTCCTACACACCACATTTTAAAACGGTTTTTTTTAGCAAGGGAAACACTAACGGTAAGTAAATAGACCTTTGGGGCCGTACTTGATGTGGAGGATCGAGAAAAATGGCGCTGGGAGGTATATCCCTTTAAGCTGAAGCGATCGAAAATCTAGTCTGCACGAATAAAAAATTGAAGGTAAGAATTTGTTACGATTTGCCGTGATTGGGGTATTATTAATTGCAAGAACATATTATAGCAGAATAATAATTTTTTATGATAAAGGCGAGTGGATACTACAGGTGGGAGCCGGGAGAGATTTTTGTTATCTGACAATGGGCCAGAGATTAATGAAAGATGTTTACTACTGACACCGGTCTCATTAAACTCAGTAGTGCATCCAACTGGATAATTAACGGCAATATGGGACTTGAACCAGTGAATTTTAGCAGCTATAAAATTCGCCAGCGACAACACGAAACTAGAACAATGCAGTTGTCAGAGATTTTTTTCCCTACACAGAAAAGAAAATTTTCGTCCTGAAGCACCTTATTTTTAGAGGTATTTTAGCTCGGGGGTATTTTTTTTATTTACTGGTTTTTTTTTAATAGGATTTTTTTTACCTCGGAATTTTTTGTCCGGGATCAAATGGGCGGGGATTGTTTAACCAGGGATTTTTTTTTTACCTAGAGTGGTGGTGGGGGGGGGGGGGGATTGAGGCTTAATGGCGCGTCGACAGCTTGGTCATTAGCGCCAACCTCAGTCACAGTGCAGTGGTTCGTTTTTAACTAAACTCCAGACAGGCAGACAACAGCACAGAATTGCACTGCTTTGTGCCACGCTTCACCAAGAGAGGACAACGTCCAATCTTTGAAGACTCCGTAATTACGAGCAACCCAATCACTGTGTTGTCCAACGTAACTCAACTAATTTTCATTAGCCAAGTAATATCCCAAGACACTGCAAAAACCACAACCACGAAAATCCATTAAAAAAAATTCAATTACATTTCTTAAAATCAATATTTCTCTATTAACTGTGTCGCATGTTTTGACAAATCTTTATGAAGAGCGTCAATGGGGGGTTTCCCTTTACTTAATGCGTTAGTCACTTTTTTTGTTACGCTTCGGCAGTCGGGCCCATGACACCCACAAGCCTTAAAGTGGCACTATCACCGATTGAAAACGGTGCGAAAGTAACGTGGCGCCATCTAGCGGCAGTGATATTGTTGACCTTTACAGCTTGCTCCCAGGTGCACACGGGCGTATCAAATTTTCACTCAATAATTAATGAGGCTCGTAGCTTGTTTGTTTCGGTAAAGGAAATGACGAAATGACGAAGGAAATGAGGAAATGCAAGCAAGTGCTAGATTGAACTAGATAGTGCTAGACGATGCCAGCTTCTAGACTTTCAATCGGTGGTAGCGCCATTTTTATCTCGCTGAATCACCGGAAAATAAAAAAGTTGACTTGCTTCGTGGAGTGATGTATGCAATAAGGTGCGAGTCATGTAAGGCCATCTATGTTGGGAGGGTACATCGACCATATCCGTAAACTAGGTCGTGGTGGGGCGATTTCCAGAAACATTACAAGTTATGGTGTGGTAAAAACATTCCAGCACAATATCGCAGTTAGCGACACTGTGGTTGTGTATAAAAAAATAATTGATAAACTTCGCCTAAATTTATAAGGGTATACCATATCTGCAAACTCGGAATGAGTCATATGAATACCGTAAAAAAAATTCCTAACTGAAAAATTGGAAAACCCTTTTTGAGACTTGCCAATGAACCGCCTCTTAAGTATTGTGAGTTGGATGCCTCACTTCAAATATGGCGTTGTCGTGGTCATCGTTACGTGGGTCTCCACTATTTATTTGTAATTTGTTCTTTTGTATGTATTGCTACATATAGTTTTTTGCCTTTTTATTCTTGCTACATCTTCATATAGTACGAGCATCGTACCGGCTTCGCCCGGGGTTTTGTTTGACCCGTGGTTGTTTCCCAGTATTTGTTCGGTGCTGCCTGATCGTTCACTGCAACCGTCGATTTTTGTTTGTGCAACACTCCCCCTTTCCGCCAATCTTCTCCCTCCCCTCTCCCTCTCCTCTTGGTTTCCTTCCCTTTCTCCTCTTTGCTATACGTAGTGGAATGTGGATGGTTATTTGAATTAATAGCAAACACCCCCCAGAAATTCTCTTTAGGTTCAGTTAATGCGTTATCGTATGCTTAATGGTAACAGATCACCACCCCCCTCCCCCGCCCCACCTCCCAGTCTTTCCGATGAGATGCGTACCGTGTGAAAAAGAAGTGTGCATGACGTCATGTAATACTTGCCCTTGAGATTACCACGGTGTTTGGTTAGAAGGATAATTGTTAGACGAATTGTTATTCGAGGCAACAATGTGGCAATTCCAACTTCTTTTCAGGGCAACAACGTCCCAGTTTCAACTTTAAGCCAAAGAATTGACACACTCGCACGTTTTCATTGTTCCCTTTCCTGTGGTCGTTGCGATTGCTTCATTTCTGCCATGAGACTTTGGTTTACAATGTAAGAAGATTAACGTCTTGTCTTTAGGTGACCAAGACACAGAAGTTAGCGTGCTGAAAATTAATATTTTTGTTTCCGTTTTGTACGCATTTGTGAGTTTTTTCCAAGGGTCCGACAAACATTAAAATATCGTACGACTTCTGATTTCGGATTTGGAAATCCATGTGAAATCTGTAAATCTAGATATCTGCAAATCCATGTAAATCAACTAAAATCCATGCCAATCAGCAAATCTCTGTACAAATCTGCAAACCTTGGTGCAAATCAACAATTCTGTAAATCCGAAAATCCATGCAAATCAACTAAAATCCATGCAAATCACTAAATCTCTGTGCAAATCTGCAAACCTTGGCGCAAATCTGCAATTCTGTAAACCCGAAAATCCATACAAATCAACTAAAATCCATGCAAATCAGCAAATCTCTGTGCAAATCTGCAAACCTTGGCGCAAATCTGCAATTCTGTAAACCTGAAAATCCATACAAATCAACTAAAATCCATGCAAATCAGCAAATCTCTGTGCAAATCTGCAAACCTTGGCGCAAATCTACATACTGTAAATCCGAAAATCCATGCAAATCAATTAAAATCCATGCAAATCAGCAAATCTCTGTGCAAATCTGCAAACATTGGCGCAAATCTACAAATCTGTAAATCCGAAAATCCACGCGAATGAGGAGGAAACCATGCAAATCTACTAAAATCCGTGTAAAGATGCAAATCTATAAATCCGTACAGCTGAAAAGCCATGCAAATCAACAGAAATCCAGGAAAATCATCCGTGCAAATCGTCAAATCTCGACTCTCGGTGCTAATCCTCACTGAAAATCTGCAACACACACAAATCCAGCAAAATATCGCAACAAATCTGTGCCAGTCTGTGTAAAACTGCTACAAATCAGTGTAAATCTGTGCAAATCTTCACAAATCAGACAAATTACATGAAATATGAAAATCTAGGGACTCCATTTTCTGTATTTGTCGGATCCCTTGGTCTTTACGACCTCGTCAGAGGGCTTTTTCGTCAATTAGATCATCCATGACTCTCAACCTTTTAGATTTTTAATAGCATCATTTGCTTCATTTGCTACACAAGATCCGCAACGCAGCCATCGGCAGCGCAGCAGCTGCATACGATGCCATCTCCGCCATCTACCGACGGAACGGCA
>JAHWFP010034551.1:0-11049 GCA_023313725.1 Lithobius niger | reverse complement strand
AGTAGTTTTCCTATGAAGATAAAGAAAAAGAAGAAGACGGCGTCGAGCAGAGTTACCCACCATCCCCGGCCCCCAAGAACCATATGGGATTAGCCTCTCCATGCATCAAGGCGGGCCTTAAAGCAAGAGAGTTTGGGTGCTGCAACAACAGAAACCGGCAGCGAATTCCAAGGGTACACAGAAAACTCATTGTCTAATATTGAGCCGGGATAATTTTCCCCTCAATTTGAGATGATGCCTTCGAGTACTGTTAAGTGTGAGAAGACCATGAAGAAGCTGGTAAGTAAGAATAGCGTCTCCCCTACCAAATCTTTCTTTTGTAGAAAGCAGATGGATGCACTGAAGACGATCGGAGTCAGTTTACAGACAGCTGGACACCATTTGGTGAGTCTACACTGGCACTTTCAAGTTTATCAAGGTGAGACGAATAACACGGGCGACAAACTTGTGAACAGTAGTCAAAGGAAAGGGCGTATGAGAGTTTTGAAAAGCATGGTAAAGAGGTGAGAATCAAGGTAGGAGAATTTTTTTTTAAGACGTAGCGAGCTTTGCGAGTGACATTGTCAATGGGTGTCATTAATAAAAGGATGGATTAAAAGGCTCAACAATCCTGGTTTACCGTTCTGCACTTAACTCAGCCTGCAGAGCGGCAGGGAACAACAGTCTCCTAGACGACTACCGTATAACTTCCCTAATCAAGTCTTTCGAGATCAAATGCCCTGCCACTCGTCGAGTCTCCCCGGTTTGGACCTCTCCATCGTCCTGCAATCTCTAATGAAACCTCATTACAAGCCAATGCGAAACCGCTCAATGAACATCCTCACTTGCAAAACGGTGTTTTTAATAACCCTAGCCGCAAGCCTCCAATGCAGAGAAATTCAAGTATTATCAGCAGATCCAGCTTACTGCCTCTTTGCTCCAGACAACTCTTCAGTCACCCTCACTCCAAGACAAGATTTAGATTAGGGGTTTGAATAACATCTCTGTAATGTGTGGTGCAGTGGCAACCCGGACCACTGCACTGTGACTGAGGTTGGCGCTAATGACCAAGTTGTCGACGCGCCATTAAGCCTCAATCCCCCCCCCCTCACTCCAAGAGCCGACTTTCGAGCAAAAACTCAAAAAAACCTTATGATACAACGAAACCAATTGTCATCCCGGCACTATCCTAGATCATAGGCGGTGGCCCTGAAGGTTTCTTATGTCCAGTACGAGCACTTCGTTACCACAATGCACGAACTGACATCAATGAAACTCGGAGAGGCAGAAACCAATTCTTCCTACTCTTCAACAGAGCCTTCGGCAAAAATCAGCAGGCACCATCTAACATCATAATTTGCCAGCGGGGAGCAACGCGATGAGCAGAATTTGGGGATCTGGACATTGTTGCAATAAAGGGCAGTGTTAGCGCATTGTTGGCGAACCATTGTCGAACATATTTGTACAATAACGATTTGCATTGTTAGTAAACGAGATATTGTTGTGATAGTATAACGAGTCATTCTTGGCTGGGTTCATGGCCCGCATCAAGGAAAATTGACGAAAAATGTAGTTTTTAAATTCACTCGGTGTGGTACGTCAATGCCATCACCTCTGATATGGTGCACACACTTGAGAAGGCCGAGTGAGGTTGCTTAGCTTTGCTCACAGTTCTCATTCGGTTCACGTTTGTTCTTCGTGTTTGTAATTTTCGTTTGCCTCTGTTCTGACAAATGCAAACAAACAAACATTTTGCCGCCGCGAATAATTGCGTTGGAGCAGCTACGTGGTGGCAAGGAGGGTTTGGAATTGGCGGCCAGCTTGCGTAACAGAAACGAGACTGGCGCAACGTGGCTGGGCCCGTATTTTTGTTGGGGGGGGAGGTGGTGGTGGGGAAGGGTTTGTTGCATTCCTCCTGCTGTAGTCTGGTGGCGAAGAGATTGTACTGTAATGTGGTGGTGAAACGTTTTACGGTAGTGACGCTCAATTGTAATTAATTCGCCATAGTTATTTCCCCAACTGCAGTTGGAATATTGATAATACCCATGATTGTTGGGGAAGGGGGAGAGGGGGGGGGGATGAGGCTTAATGGCGCGTCGACAGCTTGGTCATTACCGCCAACCTCAGTCACAGTACAGTGGTCCGGGTTGCCACTGCACCACACATTACAGAGATATTATTCAAACCCCTAACCTAAATCGGAGAGAGCGGAGCACAGAGACAGCCAGTAGGGTGAAGAGGATCTGTGTGTGGGGTGACGCAGGAGCAGAAGGGACTAGCGTAACCTAACGCAGGCAGAATAAACCGAGATCAGGGGAGGGCAGAGAGAGGTGGGGGGGGGGGCAGGTTGCCGATAGGGTTAAAAAAGAATTTTGTAGGATACGTGACTTAGGGAAAGAAACGGGCCTTGGTCGTGCTGAATAGTTATTAAGGCTAGTAGTTTTCGGGCTTTTGTGACCCCACACACGCTTCTAGTCGCACAATGAATAAAAGAAACCATCCAAAGTGCATACGAAAATCAAAACATCAACTGCGCCAGCAGCAACATAGAGTGATAGCAAATGAATTAAGGGCAATCTCCACGCCATGGGCATACCACAACTTCATCCCGGTTCCGGACATCCTGTCAGCAGCATCCAGGCGAGGCACTTCCGCCTTCCCCTCACACTGTTTCAGGGAGATGACGAAGCAAGCCTACGGACCACATCATCTGGGCCCCATCGTAGCAGCCAGAAGTGTCATCCAGCCCCCTTAAGCACAGGAAAAGAAATGCAAGTCCAAAGATCAATTATCAAAAACGGCCCTTTTTAGAGCCACAACATTTTACGTAAGAGGTCCAAATTCATCCGTTTGTCGTTTTATGAATAAAGTGCGAACTTTATTAAACTTTTTGGGGGAAGCCAGCTCGTAACCCTAGGGCGCCCGTCAAGGCGATACCCGCCATCTAACTTTGACGAGGTCTAACTGTGAATGCAAAAATGCACAGGTTACGAATGTTTTCCAGCGGCAACAAGAAACTTAATTTTGCCTCCTCTTCCCCCAGGGCCGGCTGAAAATTATTTCTTTTTGCTTAAGGAAACAAACATAACCTCACACGCCCTACCTCCCTTCTTGAGTCACCGCCCGACGGAATCGAGAGGAAAAATAATGGCCTATCGGTCGCGCGGCGAAAGTGCTTTTATAGAGGACGCACAATCGGGTTACGACGCTGACAGCTACAAGGAACCGAACAACTTCCAGGGAAACACAGCACTGCGAGGAACGAATGCAAAAATTCACAGGTTATGTATATTTTCCTAGGCAATTAAACACTTTTCAGCCAGCACTGGCTGGGGGGGGGGGAGTTTTTTATTTTGACTTTATTGTTCAGTGTGCGTTTTGTTGCAGTAGGTTACTCCCAAAGTGTATTTTGTGTTTCGATTTTAGCCTTGTGCTAAAATTGTTCTGGCTTGAAAAGGGATTGTATTTCGGCCCGAAACGACCTTAAACTAAATTTTATCAATTGCGGGAAAGATCTTATGATTAAGGCATCCAATCCCGAGACATATTTATAATCCCGGGATTTCGGGATTCTTTTTTCTCAATCCCGGGATCCCGGGATTAATCCCGTAATTTCGGGATTTATTCTTATTATTTTCAGTGGCAAAAAAAAAAACTACATGTAAGGAAGGTTGCGTTCGATAACTTCATTGTTTAAATTACTCACCAGGTGAAAACTTAAGTGAGCATAGCTAGTTGGTAGCATGTTCTACGTTATTCTGCCCATTCGCCCAATATTCTGCCCATTCGCCACCTTTATGTGTTCAGAACTTTGTTAAATTTTAGAAAAAACGGAGCTTACCTTTCCACTCGCCTTATCACGAATTATCACACTAGGAATGAATCACTGTTTTACGTTATGCAACCAAAAGTCTCTAAAGAACGACTACACCAATGTAAGTTATACCTTGGCAGCAAATTTAACAATAACCTACCTGTTAACATTAAAGAAATTACTAATCAGCACACGTTTCAGAAACATCTGTTTGGGTGGTTGATTAACCTGGACAGAAATTGTCTAGAAAGCATGTTTAGCATTGTGAGCTGAACGTGCTTTCACCTCTCTTTCAAATTTGTTGTTTTGCAGCTTTTCTGTCTTTTTTATTTTATTATTATTATTTTTTTTATGGGTCTGCAATTTATTACTACAAGTATTGACTATTTGCCTATTACATGATTCAATAATTCAAAATTGGTTTTGAACGATACCAATTGTTGACTATATTTTGACTATATTAACTATAAATTGACTATATAAATTGTTTGTTTTTGCTTTACTCGTGTTTTCTTTGAGATTGATTTATATATTTCACTCCTCTTTGTATTCTGCTTTTATCTCCCTTTTCATAAATTTGTTGTGTATATATATATTTATCGATGGACTTTTTTATTTTATGTCGATGTGTTTTGTTGTTTTTTTGGCGCCTAACCTTTGATTCTGTGTGCACAAGTGCTAGTTTCAATTGTTTTTTTTTTTTTTTTTTTTTTTTTCTCTGCTTCTCTCAAACCACACGCGAGCATTAGCTCTTGTGGAATGAGTGTTTGCTTTTGTGCTTATTTTGTAACCTGTGGTGGATGAATATACTTACTTACTTACTTACTTATTTGAAATGATCTTCAATTTTTTCAAAGTTTAAATTAATGGGAGTATTTTTTTAAACTAGTTGTGTTACATTTTGCACTCTGTAGACTGTGCTACAAAATTCTGAAAATCGATTCATTGGTTCATTTCTAAAAGTGGGAAAAATTTCTCCAACAAGATAGCAACAACAACAAGAATACTGTAGCCACATCAAATAGCGTTCAAAAGGCCCTGGGCCTTGTTCATACTTACGTTTTTAGCTATAAAACTTTAAAATGCGTTCATTGGTTTGCAATCTAAGTGAAAGCAAAATTTCCCCAACAAGAATAACAACATCAACAACACTAGAGTAAGCAAAGACGAATTTTTATCCATTTTATTTAATGGTGTTGCAAGGATACTGAAGAATTTTTCAATTCCAACCTTGGTCTAGAATTTAGATGTTGTTACTAGTAGTTAGACTCGAGTCTATAAACTGCAGGAAGGTAACATTAAATTCATAAAAAAATAATTAATTTATAACTTTTTTATACTAATTTAGCCTATTTTCAATCCCGTAAATCCCGGGATTTAGGTAGCCAGAATCCCTGGATTTTTGGGACTAAAAAATGACCGGGATCCCAGAACCCCGGGATTCGAGATCCCGGGATTGGATGCCCTACTTATGATTAAGGAAATCGTAACCCAAGTGCTACAAAAATTAGTTACGAAAACGACACTTTGTCCTTTACGATTTACAACGCATATACGACTTCATGCATTCGCTAATTACTGATCTGTCTCCGTGGAAAAACCTCGGTTCCGTGTTTCCGTGGGAGGCTATAAGCTATTGAAAGTTTGGATGTCTCCGTTTATCTTTTCTTACGACCGTTTCTTGCTTCTTCCAAATCAAAAGCCTGAGTTTGCTTCGCTCCCATAATTTAATCACGAAATGCCAAAATCGATTGCTTTATCGCCACGCACCGAGGGTAATCTGAAGATAAGAATTGTAATTGGAACTATTTAAAAATTAGCAGCTCGTGCCTTGCTTTGATAAGAAAACGTGTGGCATGAAGGAACTCCCTGATATGCAAATGACGGAATTATTGATTTATTCGTGGAGGAAAAAGGTCTTTCAATTAGTTGTCAATAAATAATTCAAAGCTACATTTCAATCCGAAATTGAAGAACCTAAAGCAAATTCATTTTTGTTCAAACCTTTACGACGCTGTATTGGAATTATTTAACCATTTAACCGTTAGCGATGGAAAGAAAATGTTTGTGGTGTGTAATTAATTGTGTTATGATATTTCTTCTGTCAACGGAAGGGACTGAAAAAGACCAGTTGCTTATACAGCACGATGATTAAAACAACTTACAAATTTCTAAATCAAAGCCAACACGTGTGCAAAACTACAAATACGTTTCAACGTCTAAATGAGCTCAGCAAGTAATAAATGACGTGAAAATTCAGGGGGATGGGGACGTTGGTTGACTATTGTTTGAGGGACATGAGTGTATTGGTTGAACTTGTATATTAGCAGTAGGGGGGTTGAGGTTTGATGGCACGTCGACAGCTAGGTCGTTAGCACCAACCTCAGTCACAGCGCAGTGGTCCGTCTTGCCACTGCGCCACATAGTTCAGAGATATTAAACAAATCCCAAATCTAGATATTATCATACATCTGCACCTCCTGCAAAAATTTTAAAATCCCGGACAGGAGGACAGACTTATAGCCAAATTGGTGCGCCCTGTCTTGCAGAAGATGGAAACGGTCACGAACACATCAAGATGGTGACAATCACCACGCAAGTGACACACCGTAAGTGGCCAACGACACCAGTGACATTCAGGTGGGATAACCCCTCCCTCCCGGCACTCAAAATGAAGCACTGAGTAAGGTTGGTGGGGCCAATGCGCAAACGTGCAAACACCACCTCTTCCCGGCAACCATGGCGACACGTCGAGTGCCGTTCCTTGACAGTGCCTTTAATAGCCCATAACGTATTGCCGTCTTGTTTATCCCACAGGGAATGCCAAGCAGCCAGCAATCTCATACGTAGTGCTGGAAACGAGAGCTGTAGCGTCAGCATGCTCATTCCCACCTATCCCGACATATTGTCAGTTTTCATCCACAAATTAAACAGGACGGAAAGTCAATTGGCTTAGGACGGTCAAATAGACACAGATGGAAACCTATTTACGTTGCTTTTTGGACTTACCTGTCAGATTGCCTGAGCGGGGAATCGAACCCACGACCAAACCCATAAACCAGGCAGTGTCAGTATGGCTCAGTGGTAAGACCTCGGCCTTTGGTTTCAAAGGTAGTGGCTCTAATTCCCCGCTAGGGCAGTCTGACACATAAGTCCAAAAAGTCAACGCATATAGGTTTGCATCTGTATTTATTTCATTCAAAACTTAGAAGACGTGGATCACGTGCTTTTTTTGTGTTTGTAAAAAGGGGCACAGGATGGATGAAGAAAGAAAAATGAAATGGATTTTTAAAATTATCGTGCACTGCTAAAATTATCAGTTAATGTGCTGTTCAGCCACCAGTCAGATTTGAAGGTCGCGGGCCATTTTAAAGGTACATTCCTCCCACCGCCATTTTTCTCTTTCCACCACATCAAGTACAGCCCCGAAGATCTATTTACTTCCCGTTAGTCAATTCCTTGCTAAAAATCACTTTTAAAATTTGGCGCCTTCGAGATTTTCTGTTGAATATTGGGAACTAATTTAATAGCATCCTGCGATTATATGATCCTTTAACGTGCGCTTACAGTAACCATGACGTTTCATCTGTCTGTGTGCATGTACTAATTTTTAATCGTTTGCTGGTAATTACCATGTGATCAAACATCTAAAAGACTAATGCGGTAAAAATTAATATTAATTATGCCAAAAGAGCGGCGTCAAGTGACGTCATATGGCCACAAGAGAGATACGTGCAAGGGGCACTAGATTAACAACGGCCCTTCTAGTCAAGCCAGTGCTTTAAGAGTAGATTTCGTAGGCTTAAAAAACCGTTGTTTTTTCCAATCCATTATACTGATTAGGTTGTAACTGGAAAATAAAGACTCCACTTGCTTAAAAATGTCAGCAACTGCCAACCAATCGACAAAAATCGCGCGTTTTAGGCCTAAGAAATCCAGTCTAATAGCATTGGCTTCAGTAAGACGCTCTTCTTTTCCCCAACCAGTGCACCTTGCAGCTAACCGAGTAAATGGCTCCACCATAGAGTTGTACACAATAATACTACGTCGTCTCACTGCTCTATAGATCGCCGAAGAAAAATTACAAGATATTAGCCTAAAAAATTATAAAGTTCAATGCTTAAATACGAATATCTTTCCAGTTTGCGACGGCACAATTTTCGCGTTCATGCTGTTTCGTCTACTATCTTGTTGCTTTTGTATTAATACGCCGAATCGCGCAAAACGGTGCGACGGTAAAGTGCGCGGATGGCGATCTACGCGTGGCTGTTATAAGGCAGGCGGAGTGCGCCTTTAATCTGTACATCATCAAATTTCTCTGTAATCTCAGCTAAGGTACGATTAACATGACTCGCTTCCTCGTAGGCAAGTTATTAAATGATGTAGCCATATAGTTTGCGCCGCTCACTCTACTGGCGTCGATTCATGCTTCTTCAATCCCCAGAGCGACACAAAATCGATGTCTAATTATATGGCTCACAGAGACTCGTCGTCGCTCATGCGCCGTTTGGATACAGAGTACTATGCACATAGTAAAAGGGATGAAACCAGCCGAAAGTCATATCGTAGAACAATCCGTACCTGTACTGAGCTTTTTTTTTAATTTTTACACTTACGCGCCATTATCATCACTGAAACTCGAGCTGAACGTCTATATTTATTGACAACTTGTCTCACGTTCGAAATCATTATTTGTTCCACTACGTTGTCAGAGTGATCAGAGAAGTGTTTTAGTGTAGAGGTAAAAGCCGCGGCCATTACCGGAAGTTGAGTGGGATGGCAGAAACTAAAAACCTTCTTAGATCTCTCTGGGCATCGTTTGGTACAAAATTAATAATGACTTGTTAGTTGTATCCCAGAAGTCTCATAGAGAAACCCGTTTGGTTCCATCAAGACAGCAGAGTACGTACGCACTAGTAATCAAACGTATATCTACAATCAAGAATTTATAGGGTTGGGGGAGGAGAATTTGTGACTGAGGCCCCATACTGAAACGTCATAGATCGATTCCAATTAGTTCCGTCTCAGTTTATAGAGGGCGCCACGAGTTTTATGTGGGAATTTCTACTCAGTTTTCACCCTGAAATTATACTGACCTAACGAAACCAGCTTCTATTTAAATTATTATTTAGTTTAGCTAAGTTGTAATTTAGTTTACTTTAGATTTGGGCTGAAAAATGAGCAACATTTACCAGATGGAACACGTGGCACCCTCTGAAAACTCTGATGAAACTAATTGGAATGGATCTAGGACGTTTCAATAGTGACTTTTTAGAGCTACAAATTCTCCTTCCCAACCCTATACATTCTTGCTACAATGAATAACAAATCAAAATACAATTCAATTTTAAAGAGACAGATGAGATCATTAACACACAGCAACAAACCCTTGTACAGAAATGCATTAAAAAAATTGTAAAACTGAAATTTGTCAATGTTAAATTGGAAGTAAGCCATACAGGAAAAATCGTACAGCAGAAATAATACAAAAAATAAGTACAGTATATATAGTATAATTATAGTATAATTATTATTTTTTAAGTGATTACAAATCCCACTCTCTGGGTGCTTTAGTTTTTAGTATTCATTAGCGTACAATTTTTAGCACTGTTTATACTTTTTATTATACAGCATCATTTTAGGCCTTTTAACACTTTTCACACCCTTCCCATGTCCTGCACGTTTGGCTATGCCATCGGGGGCCTCGAGTCCCTGGCAGGTCTCACCTTGGTGGTAAGGCATTCGTGTCCCCAAACCTCTACCATCATCATTCCATGGCCTTATTATGTTCAACGTATTTACATGTAATTGTGGCTGGCTGTTAGTGACTCATCAGTCTTTGCCAGACCCGTTGCCATCGCAACAAATTTTATTATTATTATTATTATTATTATTATTATTATTATTATTATTATTTATACAAAATTATACAATGTAAAATATATTTTATGCAACAAAAACAAAAAATTATTATATGATGCTTGGATAGATAGCTTATTACGATATGGTATTGAAATATACGGTTTTGCCGCTGAGTATATGATAAATAGACTGCAAAGAGTACAAAATAAACTAATAAAAGTATTATTTAGCAAAAAAGATGAAAGAACAAACAATATATACATCAATAATAAAATACTTAAAATTAAAGAGTTACGAGATTATGTAGTAATCGTCAAGAATTACTACACAAATACACATAAAAATTATGATACAGAAAAAAGCACACGATTAAGAACAACATCACAAAAGTATAAGCTACCACAATGGAATAATGCATATGGAACAAGAAATAAAAAGTATTATATACCACATATATTTAATAAATTAGAAAAAAATATGCTACATTTCCAAAGTAAAATAGAATTGAAAAAAAAATTAATAGATGAATTTGTAAGATATTATAAAGCAGTGTCATAAAGCGTATGTAAATAGTGTATCTAGCTGTATGTTATTTATAATAATGTAAATTGTTGTTATATGTTGTTATTGTAGCTCAGACAAGTTTTTCTCCCGAAAAACTTCGAGCATTGTATGCAATAAAAATTATTATTATTATTATTATTATTATTATTATTATAGTAACTCATCAGTCGGGTTTACTTCTTAAATTGCCCAAGTAAGGTACGTTGGCTCCAATTTACAATAGATAACTTATCGGTGTGAAATCGATCTTAAAGGAGGGTTGCCACCAAATGAGAGTCTGCTGCATTTAGCCCTATTAAGTTTTCTCTCAGCAAGCAAAGCAATGCAATACAGTAATACATTTAAACACACAAACGAGCCATTTGGTGCCTCCTTGATTATTGAGTAAAAATGTGCACCCGGGAGCAAGCTGTAAATATTAACGATATTAATGCCACTAGATGGCGCCATGGTATTTTCTTTATATTCTACCGTGGTGCCATCGAGTGGCATTAATATTGTTTATCTTTACAGCTTGTTTCCAGGTGCACGACGACTTACCATAATTATAAACGCACGTGGCTTGTTTGTTGTGTTAAAGGGCAATTACAGCCATTTTGACATGCATGTTTAACTTTTGGATCACTTACACAATAACTAAACACAAGAATTGCGGTAAGAACACGTTACTTACGTTCGATACAACAATTTAATTACTGCATCACCAAAACACGACACGGAGATCGCCATTGTTTTGCTGGAACGCTCAGAAATTAATGCCGACAGATGTCACTTTCGATTTCGACTCGCAGCCGATTGAGAGAGCTGTATTGACTGTGAGGAGCTCAAGC
>JAHWFP010034548.1:0-27687 GCA_023313725.1 Lithobius niger | reverse complement strand
GTGTTAACCAGATCCGTCACCCAACTGTTAAAGCTCGATGGATAATTGAGCCACTTAACGAAGTACTCCGTTCGTCCCGCACGTTTCCTGGTTTTAAGCACACTTTCAACTTTGTATGTCTCGGGTGGTACCACTTTCTGTAGTTCTTGTTTGTAGAATGTACCCACAATATCATTCCCATCGTAATCGCGCACTTTATAGGTAGGGATCGAGTGTTTTTTAATTTTTTTTTAACATATACTATTTCATCGGTCCAATTTGGTTCGTATCCTTTAGTGAAAACGTCTTTCTTCTTACTCATCCTCACCGCATGACCGACCGAAAACCCGGGGATCCGAACAAATTCAGAAACACTTGCCCTTTATTTCGATCGTCGACCCAGTTTGGGCTCATCTTAATACTTCTGTGATATGAATTGTTGTAGGCTGAGACGAACGATGGTAGTACATCGATGTATCGTTTTGTGTTTTTCGCGTGCATGTAACGCCACATCACGGACCGTAGGCTCCGAAAATATCTTTCTATCACGCTAGATTTTATATCTTCATTTTCTGTATTGTACTGATTAATACCGTACTGACGCATAACCTTTTGTACGTTGGCATTTTGGAACTCACTTCCTTTGTCAGAAAAAAAGTGTCTTATTTTGGGCATTTTACTGAAGACTCCCTTTAATGCAGCAGCAATGCTAATACCATCTTTTCGTTTTAAAGGTACAACTTCGACACGTTTTGTAAACACGTCGATAACAGCTAACAGCCAATTCACCCCATCATTGAATTGAGCTAAATTCGATAAGTCAGCTAAATCAGCCGTTACCACGTCGAAAGGTCCACTGGTACGTATTCTATTACGTTTGATTTTTCGAACTACAGGTTTGAAGAGGGTGTACGTTTCTTCACCAGACAACCATCGTTTAATTACGTCTAAAGGAACCGAACGTCCGGTCGCTTTAACGGCTCTAGCTAAACGAGATACTCCACCGAATGACCCGGTGGAAGCCGGATCGTAATAAATTTTTTCTAACAGCTGACGTACGTCGCTAGTGGAAGTCGTTCGACCACGAAGCCTCGGCTCGATCCTTCGGTGTTTCCTGGAGCGGTTCATCGTCCCATTGGAGCGAGGGTACGTCGTCATCAAAATGGATTAAATCTAAATCGATTAATGAATCGGTAGTAGGCGTTTCGTGTCTTCGAAGCTGGTCCGACCGGCGCAGTTTCCTTTTATAGGGAATTTTCCGTCTCATTATACTCATACCTGGGGCGTGTCTCATGTCAGATCGAAAACGTTTATTATCTGTAATTCTTCCTAGTACTAATTTGACCACGTCACTACCGGGCACAACCTCTCCGTCGCTTTTAATTAATTGACCTGTATTGTTAAAATTTACTGTACCACTATTTAGAAAACGTGAAATTCTTCCCCTGTATTTTTGTGGCACGTCGGTGAAATCCGCGACGTAACCAATTCCGTTTTCGGAAGATATAGTACTGTCGGATTGAGGCACTTCACTTGTTTCACTCTTAATAGTATCCAATGAACCATCACCCGAGGGGGTGCGTGGCTCTGGTTGTCCCCTTTAACGTAAAATCTACACTCCTGATTAAAGGATTGTAAACGTCGAATTTCTCTAGTTACGAATTTTAGGTCACTGTCATACTGTCCATTAGCGAACTTATCATTATGCAGGATACGTTCGCAAAACCATACTGTTTGTTTGTCTTTTTCATTAAGTTCAGGTTTCAATATATTTTTCGGAATTCTGACTCGGTAATGCGTCTTAATGTAACGTGACACTAGTGATATTTCTTTTATAACATACCTAGAACCAACTAGAAATCCGTTCGAACATACAACAAAATCAATGTTCGAGTTAAACTTGTTCGTTCTTGTCTAATACTACATCACACTGCTCTGAAATTTATAGATTTTTGTAGCTCCTCCCCTTCTCTCTTATCACGTCATCTCAATGTCGTCATAGTATTTCTCGATAAGGTGATAACCTTCAACTAATCTTACGAATTGTGTAACTAATAAATCTATTCTCTTCTTATTTGCTTGCACGAAGGTGATCATTTTTCCATTTCTTTTCGTGCTTGTGTGTACTACTCCAATTTTACCGGTTGCAAACAAAACACCTAGGCCGGTCGTTGACGCTTCAATTTGGTCCTTCCACATGTCTAATAACGGTGATATCATCCTCCAATCTTCTATACACATCGACACTCCGTCGGCCGTCGGCACGTAGGCTAAGGTTAATAGTTCATATTTCCTTACGTGTACACGCACTTGTTTTTGCCATTCATTTATGGACAAATACACATTATTACCCAAATCTACGGAATTGGATGGTGCGACTGGGAAAGTTGAAGAGGTTGCCATTTTTTTAGCGGTTTCTTTATGTTGAGACGTAAACCTAAAAAAAAAAGAGACGAAAATCGTTAGTCTGACTCATTTCGTTTTTAGTTCTACGTCTCAACTTTACCACACATTTTTTTTTTATCCATTTATAACATATACTTAAATTTTAATACTTCAAATTGGTACGGTTTAGAAACGTTACACTATTAGTATTTTTTTGCGTATTAAAGGGGTGTATTCACTGGTTGTAGTATTTAAACATCATCATGCATTATTTACTTCGCTAGCACTTGATTTCAACGATCGGAGGAATGAGCAAAGAAATTACATTTTACACAACAAAATATTAGTCGTGCCTCTTCAATTATTAAGTGTAAAGTTGGTGCAACATGGATCGATTAGCTAACGATGTAACTGTCACTAGATGGTGCCCGCTTATCGGTTGAAAATCACCATTTCAAATAGTTCATGATGTGGTTCTCTGCATGCTCCAACTTTACATTCAATAATTTAGACGATATGCACCTTGTTTGTTGTCTAAAATAATAATTCGCACGTTGCTTTACCCGTTAAAAGTAAGAACTAGACAGCATTGAATGAGTATAGAAGTTGCAGCTTGTCATTCGCTGGTCATCCACCTTTTAAATTGTAATAAAGACACTATTTTTTTACTGGGAATCTATTGGAAATGCGGGTTAATTTCTGAACGTCACTTCGTAACCGAACTATATATTTAAGTAATTCTATTTTCAGTTAAGTCAACAATTTCAACCAGCGTCGCTTTGTATTCATAAAATAAAATGATAGTACTTAATACCGCTTTGATAACAGTCAAGAAAGAAATTGCATTAGATAAACGTCTACTTTTAAGTATATTTTACTTAACTGCAGTATTTAAAATATGGCAGGTAAATTTCTTTCTATCTGCTATCAAACATGGCTTAGGTCACTTACCTGGTGAGTAGCGAGTTCACTTGTCGGCACACGAAGGAACCTTGACAATGACCCTCTCTTCGTATTTATACTTTTCTCAGCTATTGTCACGTACACCATCTAATCAATTATCTACCACGCACCTTGACATTAACTTTTATTACAGTTCCGTTGACGTCACCGACATTCATCAATTACGTTCTGTTTATTGCTGATTATACGTATTTCACCTCATACAGTTTTCTCATTCATCTACGTACGAACAAATACAGTTTCCTGCTGCGTCATTTTTTCCGCGTTACGAAACCTCGTAATTTGTTTTATGCGTACAATGTGTAGACGTTGTTTCATCCACGCGTTTATACAATATTTTTCCTTGTTATCGAATACCTCCGCTTGTAATGACGTGTTCACTACACACACACGTCCTTTCCTGTTACACAATGACAATTTTTATTATTGAATTTGTCTATTAGAGCTAGCGTGTCGTTACATGCAAGCGTTTCAGAGAATTGTATTTTTTTTTTCCTGTGGTAAGCATCAAAATGGATTTGGATAGAGGTTGTAAACTAATGTGTGATATTTGAAGTCTGAATTTTCGGCTCGTTCTCTAGTAAGAGTCATTATTTTCCTACAGTTCGTTGGTTTTTTAGCTTTATATCTAGTGAAAAATTCCTTGTTATTAACCTCACGTTTCAACTGTTGTATTTTTTTATGTGCTAAATATCAGAATAGATTTGGACACATAATGTATGTCGATCTGTCGATCTGTATACTTGTATGTATGTAATCTTGCTTTTAGAACTGTTTTTATTTACCATTCCCTACTTTTAGTGTAGGTATTTTTGCACACAATTCGAAGTGATACATTTTTCTACCTCTACAGTTATGCTACGCGGTCAATTACCCGTTTACAATAGTTATACAACACTGTTTATAATTCAATTAAGAAACTACACTTTTCACGGTTGGGTCAATGCTCAACTCCTTCTCCGTCGTTACTAGGTCGTTAAGTAATTTATAATTTATTGCTTCATAAAATTCTGAAAACTGAGATCGTGTGTGGCGTCACTGCCACCATTATGGTAAGCTTCTTCCTTATTTTTGCTTGCTCTCCATGTTGACAGATGTGTGACGTTGTTTACGGTTGCTAAGGACAACTGTCATGACCGACTTCTGGTGGTCACGTGACCTGAATGCTGGTCTCTGATTGGTCACACAGGTTGGCACAGGCACGTTGGTTACCCTTGCCGGATGTGGCATCACCATTTCTGTGTTATACCCGTACATCCGCTTAAGGATCGTGACGTCATGGACCGGAAGTCGTCTGTGATTGGTTGGTGTAGATCACGCGACCTAAATCCTGGCTTCTGATTGGTGCCCACTTCTGTGTTATACCCATACATTTTCCTCTACTATGTAGCATTACGACACGTACAAGGGGGGAAAAACGCAATGAAAAAAGAAACGTAAATTTTGCACTTTTGTTCAGTTTGGTTTCCTGTAGAGGGGGTGGCCCCATAATCCCTATCCCCCTCATTTTTTTCCTGCGGCACTGATTTGTACTGGCAGCACAAATGCGGCCTAAAGGCATTGTCGTTACACAATTAACAGCTCAATCGATTAGTAGGAGCGAACTGGCAGCTGTTTGTCCCTGAATTAATGAAATAGTTTTGCAGCTCCAAAACGGTACGAAGTGATAATAATGGTAAACGGAAAAAAAAATCCAAAGAAAAAAAATCAAGGAAGAAAATCCAAGAAAAAAGATCCATAGAAAAAATCCAGAGTAAATAAAATCCAATGCCATTTTTTTAATTCATCATTTTTTTTTTGTACCTTAGTATTTTCACATCTATCTTTTGGACGTTGTGACTCTACAGTCAGTGTCTGAGGTACAAGATTAGGGCATCTGGTTCACTTCTGATTCGAAGTCGTCTCTCCGTTGCAGGAAAATTGTGGAACTGGCTTTCCGTCGACTCGCAACTAATTATTGTGAATAGGTGATTTACCTGTGGTAATTTGTTTACTAAGGTCTGGGCATTCAAAGTAGTTGTGCGACCACTACTCATATATATGTAACTTCGGTGTAGTTCCCTTTCCTGTTAAAACACATCGACTTGGTCAAATCGGTCCAGCGTTGTTTTACCAAGGGCCTGCCTGGTCTGCGTGACTAGTCACCCGAAGTATACAAATGATAGGAAAGAAAATGTGGTGCTCTTCCCTCCCCCCAAAATACTAAACTGCAAAAAACAAAATTGAAGAGCGTATATAAGTTAAAATTAATCACTTGTTGGCGGAGCGAGCGAGCGAAGCATAGCCTATAACGGACACCAAATTGCAAAATGTTGGTCCATTGGTTGCACATTTTTAGTCTGGGTGAAGCCCAAACGAAAGATCGGACTGGAACGAAATGTGGTACAACGTTTCATACCCTAATTAGTATTGCTGAGCCGAAATTTGCCGTAAATCGAACAATTATTACTGTAGAAATTTTAAAATTTTCGAATTTATTTCTAACACTCACCATTGTAAATTTGGAGTCGTGAATAGTTACGGAATTCCGACGAAGCATACACCATGCTAATGGTAGTCAAGTGAACTTTAAAAAACACGGCAAATTAAATTTTGGTTACCTCTTTCTAGCTAATAATCTTTTGCAACGTAGCTCAACGAAATAATAACATTTGATGCTTGCATTTAACAACTACAGTAACAAACGCAACCATAAAAACAAAAGGGATCCATTAATGACACACGTTAGTTTCATTTGAAACAAGATGCACTACACTGCATTAGTAATTCGACCGTTTTCGACGTGTTGTATGGCAGAATAGAGAAAAATGTGTAATTGATGTATGCAGTTGTAGCGGTAGACATACCAACAGGACACTACTAAAAAATCTGAATGCGTGGTGTACTGAAGAATATCTACCATATTGCACATTATATTTAAAAAAAATTGTCTCGTAACTTTTGCTACTACGATACGGCAAATGAGCCAGAATCTTGTGTGCGACGATGCAATCACTGACCAGATAAGTTTTCATCGGACGCTGATATTGGTTTTCTTACAAAAAAAAACAAACTGAAAGCTTCGTTGTTTTACAGTTTCCGTTCCCTATCTTCTTGTTCATCCGACTTTTACATTTTTTAAATCTTCGAACATCATATTGTCAGTAAATTCAGCAGGTAATTGGGGGGGGGGGAATAGGAGAAATCATATTGCGCTGAGGGTACGTAAGGTTGACTACTTTACATTTATTTACACCTTTTAGGTGTATTAACAAAAGTTAAATATTGACATGAAAATTGTGACAAATTCGACATTGAATATACAGGGTGTAACAAAAGGTTGTGTCTATACTTGGCTGACTAATTCCTTGCATCAAACTAAGAACATAATTCCTATAAACATTTGGCCAAAAACGTTTTATTCTTTAGTTATCGCATGAATTAATAACCCAAATTCCAACTTCTTTTCCCCCACCCACCGACTCCCACTCCCACTAACTGGCGATTGCAAACACAACGCAGAATAGGAAGGTAGTGAATGAAGATAGTGTAAAAACTGTTAAAGAGTCAAAGTCAGACTAACGGAAAAATATCTCTTGCCCAAACATTTGTTCTAGAGGGGGAGCAACCATTGTTTGAAATTGTCGTTAGTCAGTGTTAACGTAGGCCGGATAATACCATAGTGGTTTTAATCCCGTAAACAGATACACGGCAGAAACTCAAAAAGAAAAACGTCTTGAAATACGAAAATCTAAAACAAAACCTACAAGGGTGAAAAGAACCCGTCACGTTTCAGCCAATCAAAATAGTGATATCAGAACCAAAAATGGCTGCAACTAAGTAGCAACATTAGTTGTCAAGCTAATCCCACCGACTATTACCTCAAACGTTAAATCAAAAACTTGCTTGCCAACTAATGTAGCAACTTAGTGGCAGCCATTTTGAATCTGAAATCACTACTAGTGATGGCTGAAACTTGGCGGGTTTTTTTCACCCTTGTGGGTTTTGTTTTAGATTTTCTTATTTCAAGATGTTTTTCTTTTTGAGTTTCTGCCGTGCATCTGTTCACGGGATTAAAACCACTATGGTATTGTCAGGCCTACATTAACACCGACTAACGACAATTTCAAACAATGGTTGCTCCCCTTCTAGGACAATTGTTTGGGCAAGAGATATTTTTCCGTTAGTCTGACCTTGACTGTTTAACAGTTTTTTCACTATCTTCGTTCACTACCTTCCTATTCTGCTTTGTGTCTGCAATCGCCAGATAGTGGGAGTGGATGGGTGGGGGAAAAGAAGTTAAAATTTGGGTTATTAATTCATGCGATAACTAAAGAATAAAACGTTTTTGGCCAAATGTTTATAGGAATTATGTTCTTAGTTTGACGCAAGGAATTAGTCACCCAAGTATGGACATAACCTTTTGTTACACCCTGTATATAACACTGCAATTTCATGCGGCCAATTTTTGTTAGGTTACTCATACAAAGTACTTGTTTTACTAGCATTTTATAATTATCTTTATTATTATTATTTGTAATTTTAAATCTGTTGGTAAAACTAATATTGAACCAATAAAACTTGCGCGAGTCTTCCTGTTACGGATTTAAAAAAAAAAAATCGGAGAATTCAAGGCCAGGAGGATATTCCGCCCTTCACTCCCTGACCAGTCCGCCACTGTAAAAATAGGACATCATTCGCTTTGTTCACTCTTTCAATAACCACAAATAAGCGTAATAAAATACTGTAATACATCGCACCCGGAAAGCAGCGAGGCTATGCGCGCCTCACATTCAATGTACCGTCCAGATTCCACCGTAAAAATTCTGTGTACCATCCAGATTACCGCTAAAGAGAAGTGACGACTCACTTTGTATTATCTTTCGCGACAAGAGACGAGCCATCTCGATGTCCATGCTTAGTCTCTAACTGACCGCAATTTGAAGAGCTGACTTGCCGAATTGCGCAGTTACATGCCACAATTTTTCGTATGAGCGCACACCTTTACGATGACATTTCGCTGACGTCATTCACAGATCGTATACTATCGGGCGAGGGTTTTTTGCTTAAGGACCTGTTTAGAGGTTATCATACTTCAAACGGCGTATGTATATTCTGTTGAGCATAATACCTTTTGTACTTGCGAACTGCAAGTGTCCCACCAACATACTTGAATTTCGCCAGATTAGAATTGAACAAATGTGCCTGGCTTTGGAGGAGATGTCGCTGACGTAAATTGGCTACCCCCGTGTTTTGGCCACAACCGCATTAATTCGACGTGTGACACGTCGAATTAAAAAGAATGCTTTGGAGATTATTCAATTCAACATGGCAACGAAAGTGGCGTCTACACTAGCGTTGGGAATCCCGAATATGAAACCTGAAATCGTTGTATCAAGGCCAAGCGGTATTATAAAACGATATTGACATCAGACGAAACACGAAAGCACGAAACACGAAACAATAATACGCCCGTCTCTCTCAATTCCTGGTTGCCACGTTAACATGAAAACTCGAAACCAAGACCGTGTTGCATCGCGTAAAGGAATAGGCTTAATCTCGAACCACTGTTGTAAGCTGCTACTAACGAAAGTAATAAATAAGTGCTAAAAGTGCTAACCCGGGACCTTTGAAATCAAAGGCCAAGGTCTTACCGCTGAGCCATACTGACACGCGGTAAGACCTTGGCGTTTGATTTCAAAGGTCCCGGGTTCGATTCCCCGCTGAGGCAGTCTGACATATAAGTCCAAAAGGCAACGTAAATAGGTTTGCATCCGTATTTATTAAACCAATCTCGAGCCCATTGGCTTTCCGTCCCGTGTAACTAACGAAAGTAAATCGGAGATAAATATTAGGCCTAAACGCTAAAAATTAGGCCTAAAACCTAAAACTAGGCCTAAAAGCTAACACATTTTAAACCTAAATTGTGATGGTTATTTCTTTCAGATTATATAATAGAGATCGCTGTTGCAGTCATAGAGTTAGGAAATAATATATTATCTTGCATTGCGTGATAGAGGTGTGCAAGCTCAACATTTTCGTTGGTGGCGGTGTCAAATCTTGTACCAAAGCAGTATTGTGAACCTTTTGAATCTTCTGACTATGGTTAAAAACTATCGTACTGATGATTGTTTGGCTTGCAGTTAAACGCCTTATTACGTTCTGTTTTATTTTTACTCGCGGCGATGGCACACGTCTTCAGCGTTGGCTGCGAAAAGAAGGCTACAAATAACTAAACAAAAATTAAATGCTGGAGCAAACGAAAGCTTGTTAACGTAAATTTGACACCTAACATAGGCCTACATTAAAAAAAAAGGCTAAAATAAGAAAAAGGCCAGCAAAGAACAGCATTACGTCACACCAAAAGGCAAACAGCCCAACGAAGCACCCAGATTTTTAAGAATTATTAATAAATGTGGTATTGTCATTAAAATAAAAACTAAATATAAGTTTGAAATGAAGATCCGTTCGCTCCGTTTCCGGTTTGGTAACATGGCAGCGATTCCAAGCAAGACAACCTGCTACAAGCGTAAGCGTGTAAACCCATTCTGTCTGAGTTACTAAGTCATTAATAAATAGACATAAATCGCTGGAAATAATATTAAGGAAAATTGGAAATTAGCCAACAGCCAAAATCGTATACTAGAAATAACGTAGTTCAGTAAGCCACCTTTATGCACTTACGTTTCATCGGAGTGCTACAGAGAGATTAAGATGCTATGCAAGTGATCTGGGGGCGAACTGGGTGGCCAGTCGAATCCGGGTCATGCCACTCCTATTTAACGTAAGTGCATAAAGGTGGCTTACTGAACTACGTTATTTCTAGTGTATGATTTTCGCTGTTGGCTAATTTCCAATTTTCCTTACTAAGTCATTAACATGATCACCGGGTAGTAAGGGTCTAATGCTTAGCAGCGTCTTACTGGTCAAATTTGACACATAGACCCTTGCAGTGAAAGCTTGTCCGTGTTCCTTACAGGTTTTGACTTTTAGACCCTTACTTTTAACTTTTAACGATACGTTTTTGTTTATTAATCCGTGTTATTTTGAGAATTGTAATAAATAGGTGTGGTACTGGATGAGGGGTGGGGTATGTGTGACACCTTTATAATTAATTTGTTGTTTGTTTTGTTGTGCCGCCTTTTAAGCTCGGTAAATAGCTAGGCCTATGGCCCTTACTAACCAGGCTATCGCTAGTGTTAACAATAGAAACAAATCCTTTAATCTTCAGTCTATGTCTTGCAGCTGGCGTTTGTAAATGGCATTGTTGCATAATAACAATGTTTAAAACAATGTAAAACAATCAATCTGGTCGTTTAGAGCTCTGTAACCCCTGAACCACTTGACCAATTAGAAATGGCACATCTACGGAGCAATACCTGTAAAATGAGCTAAGAACCAGCTTTACAGGACAAATAGTTTGACCTGTAGAGAGGACAGACGAAAGTTACATCCCCAGAACAAGACCAAGAACAAGAAGTTGTCGATTTGGCCCCTCTCTATATCTCGGGTTTGGCTGGACTGAATTTCAAAATTTTTGGACTGTAGACAGGCCTTGACTAGTCAAGGCTAGATTCCAAATTTGGTTTAACATTTTTAAATTTTGACGGAGTTATAAGCTCTCAAAGTTGAAAGTTTAACACAGAGATCCTAGGTCGACCCTTACTAACACTGGCTATCGCCAGTGTTAATAATCTGAAAGAAATAACCATCACAATTTAGGTTTTAAATGTGTTAGCTTTTAGACCTAGTTTTAGGTTTTAGGCCTAATTTTTAGCGTTTAGGCCTAATATTTATCTCAGATTTACTTTCTTTAGTTACACGGGACGGAAAGCCAATGGCCTCGAGATTAGTTTAATAAATACGGATGCAAACCTATTTACGTTGCGTTTTGGACTTAGCGGTAAGACCTTGGCCTTTGATTTCAAAGGTCCCGGGTTTGACTCCCCGCTGAGGCAGTCTGACATATAAGTCCAAAAGGCAACGTAAATAGGTTTGCATCCGTATTTATTACTTTCGTTAGTAGCAGCTAACAGTGGTTCGAGTGCACTTTATTAATAAGCTCTTAAGTGTCTCATCAAAGTAAAATATGCTATGCAACATCATTATTATGTGCTTCACAACTGGTGGTTTGTACAAATAACGTTTAAAAGAGACTTCTTTTAAATAGGTTAGAATGCAACATCACAAAATATGCATTTTAAGGTTTTCCCACAATTGTGTACTGAAATATGTACTGTCTCGCATTCGTTAAACACGAAATTCGTACTACAATTTTAATTCTTAGGATTGATTGCCAGAACGAATCCATCTTACACTTTAACAAGCTTCATTTATAAGAAGGTGCAGTGTCACACACTAAATATTTTATAGGATTCGTGTAACAAAGACATAACGATACTTCTTCCCCCATTGTGTCATAATGCTACAGAAATTCTGCCAGAATATGTGAAATGAATAAGTACTCTAAAGAAGCCGGATTCGGCAGTGATGTACCATAAAATGCTTCAGTACCTCGGAATGCTCTAGGGAAGCTCTTCCCCAGACCCCGAGCTGGATTTATTCGTCCCCATCCACAATTTTTCTTTTCTGTGCTACTGGACAGAGTAACGGAGGCGCTGTCTCATTACCGAACACTTTTTAGACTGGCACGGTTTCTATTACTCATATTTAAAAAAATTTTTAGCACTAATAACCAGATTTGAACGCCAGATTTGAAAGATATATGAATGTGTAAAGGATTTTGAAGTGGGAGCCTTCCTTCCCCCCCCCCCCTCTGCTTCGGAGTAGAAGTACCCTAAAAAATCCACTCTTGCACTGTGTCATGTAAATGCGACGAATAAGAATTTTCTAGCAATTCACCTATAGCATAAATAGAAGAGAAAAAACACGAAAAGTTACAGGATTTTTTTTTATAAAACATATGAATTTTTTTTAATGTCATTCATTCTTTTGCCGAAAAGGGGACCTGCTGAAGCTTAGTATTTGAAGTAGCACACACCTTACAAAATCAGCTAGAGTAGAATTCGACCGTGGATAATAAACGGCTTCTCAATAAAAATGCTGCAGCATACAATTCACACTTCAAGGGTTTTACACCATTACACTACATTACGACTACATTGCTACACACTTTTACAACGAAATTGTAGCTTTTTTTAATTTTCACGTAAGTGTCTCATTAAAAAAAACGTTGACTATGCATTGTTATATATCTTACTTCAAAAACGGATACTAATAAAAATATCTGGCATTTAAAAGTTGTCTATTTCTTTTAATTATGTATGAAATGCGGCACCACTAAGGTTGCATTTCCAAGTTTTCACACCGTTTTGTATTTGAGTATACATCGTCTGATATTCACGTTAAATAAGGAAATTGCGCACTCCAAACTCGATTAAGTAACGATCGGTAGAAAAAAAAATCCATTTACGCTACAACAAGAAGTTCTTTCACCAGAAGTTGCAGTACCTCATACTATGTATTTAATAGGCATATTGTCACAAACACATTAAGCCACTTCTTGCTCCCATGTTTGCACAAAACGCAACTAAACATGAGCTTCAGTGTAAAGGCTTTACTGCAATTTCCACATTTAAACAGTTTTTCACTGCTGTGTCGCAGAATGTAGAAAATGCAGCAGAAAATCTCACAAATCATAATACGACGTGTCACATTTTAGATATAATCAGCTTCCTGTCTTTCGACTTAAAATGTGCAACAAATAATCGTAGATATGCCTTCCCACAAATCTTACTCTTCAGGGGTTATCTCCAGTATGAACACGGACCACCAACAAAATAATTGCACTAAGTGAGCAAACATTTTTTGCCGTATTATCAAACTATTTTCTTATTGTTTATAAAGTTAAATTTCCTCATCTGTCCCTTTCTGGCAGTTGACTTGGAAGATTTCACTTTTTTAGTTGAAGCAGGAGTGGCACACTACATAACACATGTCATGGCGTTCTTTGTAATCAAACTGCTTCGTAATTGGTTAAAAATAATATCGAAAAGAGTTTAGAATATAGCTTAATAAATTTTATTCGTCTGAGAATTCCAAAGAATACTTTAAATAAGAATTTATGATAACATTGAGAGCCCACAAACAAGCTGTAAATGATACTGAAGTTTTAAAAAGCACAATTTACTAGCGCCATCTAGTTTTTGAGATTGAAAGTTTTAGTGGTTTAGTTCCAAGGGTGGTCGACGCTAGTCTGTGTAATTGGTCAAACGCTAGGACACCACCCTAATACAAGTCTGTTACTCATCGTTCCTACGGAACCTTTCATGGACTCATGGCGCTACCGAAGTGAATTGTTTCAAAGGATTAACCTAAACATGGGATTACTTGCTTACTGAATGCTGGAATTCTCAGTGATAGGGATTTTTTTTAGCCTTCAGTCAAACACGCGCCAGCGCCCTTTCCGGGACTGCACCAATGGGAGAATGTCACAGGGCGACGTTTTCGGGGAGGGGAGGCGGGCAGGTGTGTATGGGGGAATACGTATTCGAATCCGGGAGGGGGCAGAAGTTTGGCGATTGGGGGTTAAAGTAATTGTGGGGGAGAGGACATATGTGGGAGCCATTCACATGTTCGGTCTTCGGTTTGACAAATTTAAAACCAAAGACCATACACCTGGAGGGAGGCGGTGGGGGAGGGGAGGGGTGCGCAGCACGAGCACAACTAGTTTTAATATAAAAGTCCAATTTCTTATTTTCCATATTATCAGACTAGATTTCACACAATAAAATACAAATTTTACGATTCAAAACAATATAAAATTTTTCTAGAAAAAATTCGTTCATGACGAAAATAATCAACAGGAGCAAATCATAGAATTTTCGCTTCGAGTTCTTTTCCCATTTGTGAGATTCTTTTCTTTGACTTTCGTGTTTTCTTTTTCAAATTCTCCCTGTCGTGAATCAGGCCATCCCTGACCAATTTAAAATCATTTTGCCGTGTTTTTCCGTGATCCAAATGTGTCACTATAAATAACGAAAAAACAACAATGTAATTTCTGCATTGTTTCCACATAAACTCTTGTTTTTGTATCAGCTTTATTTCTGCTTGATTTTAATTTCCTTAATTTCTGATTTCACCAACATTTTTCAAACTCACATGTAAGTTTCTGATCTATTCACCATGTTTATAATAATTACTTTTGTTTTGTTTGACTTCCGTTTTCAAGTCACTGATTTACCTTTTCATAAATCATTCCTGTTCAACTTCATCATTTTTTTCATGCTCAATTTTCAAATCATTTTTCCACTTTTCCGTAATCAATTTCAAATTCTCCAACTTCCATCAACGATTTCTACTTAGTTCAATTTTCAAAATTTCATCTCCTCTGTTGGGTTCGTTAGTTTTGGCACAACTCCGAAAATTCAGGATGATACATTTGTCATCAATTATAAAGTATCAAAATGTTAGTTTAAAAGTCCATTCCCTGGAACCCTCAGTGCCGCAATTATCTTCTGCGATTTGTTCCCGTTCATATCAACAAGGACCCAGGATGGTGGCCCTACAATACAAACCACCAGATTTCCAGCAGACTTTCAACAACCAATATTGTATGATTCGCCAAAAGGGTGATTTTCTACATTTTCACCAATCAACATATTACTGTCCGATGCTTGGTTAATCCCACAGATTGAACGGCGAATCTACACCTATCAATTTTCAACCCTCCAACTCTACGAAGTTACTTTAAGCATGGTAATAGAGAAGAAGAGAAAATAGATCTAGAGAATCCTTTTAACTTTATGATGATCATTACTCCTTTATTAATCATGTCAATATTCTTTACACGAGGAGAACAGAAGTCATCATGCCACAACCAATGTCAGTTGGTCTCCACTGATCCCAGGGAACAACAACCAACAACGCCATTTGCAACCAATTTCCAGCAAATCTTTATAAGTTTTCCGAATGTGACATCCACGACCCCTATTTAAAGGTGAATGCCCACCGAAATTCCATCTTAAAAAAAAATTTAAACGTGAAATCTCGGGACTCCTATTCAAAGGAATAGGAATGCTCACCGAAATTCACGCACTTTATAAATTTTCGACGTGCAAATTTAGGACGCGTATTCAAAGGAGGACGCCCACCGAAATTCACCCCGCCATGAAATTTCAGGGCCCCTATACAAAGGAGAACACCTACCGAAAGTGTAATGTTCTTTTCCGGTGACCATTTGACCAGAGAGAACATTATTATCAGGATAGCTAGTTGTATTCAATCAGTACTCTAAACACATAAATAACACTGGAATAATAGTAGGCGTAAATGATAAACACAATATAGTTAAACTGGGCCTTTAATCGACACTCTCAGTGTACATAATAGTGACCACACTGGTCTCTTGAATTATCATGAGAGATTAAGTAACGATCGACGTGATTACAAATAATCGATGTGAGGAGTAGCGATTGGCATTACGATAACCACTTATGGTTGGAATAATTATCCTAATTGTTAGATTATATTAACCGGCCTACGATTAATTAAAGTGCGCTGGTAATAAACATAATTATTGTAATAAGCTGCTTATAGCCGAAGCTATGCTATGAATACTTATCTCTATATGAACTTGACTGTGGCTAACGAGCGGTGTATTAGCCTACACAGCAATTGGCTTCCCGTTGCTCGGACGGCTCTACGTCCCGTGTCCGTACTCTGGATCGGCCCTCAGGAATGTTGACCAGCGTGAACGATTTTAACAATACTGAAGCGCTGAAACTGCCCGAATGAATCTTACATTCCAGAGTCTGATCGATCATTTGCGGTGATCTTATCTTATGTTCTCTTCGTAAAAGCGATTAAGAATTCTCCGAATCAATTAATAGCTACGCTGATAAGCTGGTGTAAAGCAATGCCAATCCTTATCTCTTACAATAGGTATTTTATGGTGGTCTGCTTACTTGGAATGCTGGTTCTTGTTCGTGTTCTGAAAAGGTGAAGCTCCTATTTAATCTAATCAACTGGAGCCCTTTTGGTTCTGTGAATTAGTATTGAGTCTATTTGTTAATAATTCCGTGATATATAGATACTTTCATGCATAATTAATTAGATGTATAGTTTCTGTAATAAAGACTAATTAGGCCTAATTTTTTTTTTAGTACGTGCTAAATTTAACCCTTATTGTAATACAACCTATATTACTGAGCACGAAACAACAACAACAAACGGAGGAAGAGGGGAGAGAGAAAAAAAATCCTTTTCTTCTCTTGACATGTTTCTCAGGTAGTGTGAGGTAAACGTCATTGAGTGTCGCCAGGAAGCGGCCTGTAGAATTTCTTCGATTGGGGTGGCATTGTGATATGCCCATGAAGTCGAGATTGCTCTGACCTCGTGTGCTATTGCTCTCTCTCCGCTAAGATTGGCTTTATCGTAGGCAACGTCGATTGTTTTCCTAATCCAGCGGGAAATCATGGCAGCTGAAGTTACCCCTGTTTGGAGGTCAACGGGTAGGAACAATTAGTTTCTGCCCCTGCGGATGTCTTTGTGTTGAGTTCTGGTGAGGTAGAAACGGAGCGCTCGGTTGGGGCATAGAAGACGTTCTGGTTCATCTCCTGTTAAGTTCGTGAGTGCAGGGAAAGTTATGGGTTTTGTTGGTTCAGAGGCCTTTTGTGTTTTAGCTCGGAAGCCCGATCTTGGGTAAAGGGTTACTGAAGAGAAATTTGGGCCGAAGATGCAGTAGGCCGGGTCAGCTGAAAGCGCTTGGATTTCAGAGCAGCGGGCACTGGCTGCTACTGTCACGAGGAAGACGGTCTTCCTGGTTAAGAGGTGAAGGGAGCTGTCTTGCATTGGTTCGTAGGGGGCTTCCATCAGGGATTGGAGGACGATAGAAAGATCCCAATCTGCAACTTGTCTTCTAGAAGTTGGACGATCGTTTTCAAAGGAGCGGAGGAGGGCTGAGATGCGGTAGTCGTCTAGAAGGTTAGTTTTGTCTCCTGCTTTGAATACTGAGTTTAGGGCTGAGCGGTACACAAGGGTTGTTGAGCCTTTGAGCTTGTCGATGTCAAAGAGGTCGGTAAAGAATCTCAGTAGTTCTGGTAGAGTGGGGTTGATTGGATTGATCTCCCTTGCGAAACACCAATGAAACCATCTGGCCCAATGGCTGTCGTACATCTTGGTTGTTGATTCCCTGGTGGCTCTTGAGGCGATGCGGGAGGCATCGTCTTTATGAATTCCAGCCTTTTTGAGGAGTTTGATGATAGTAGCCACGCGTGAAGGTTTAGGCTGGGGAGATTTGGGTGGAGTTTCGACCATTTTTGTTGAGAGAGAAGATCTGGGAGAGGAGGCAGGGATCTTGGTGTGTCCACCAGTAGAGACAGTAGGTGTGGGAACCAAGGTGCTGATGGCCATAGAGGGGCTATGAGCAGGAACAGGCTTTGGCTTTCGTCCGCTTTTTGTAGTACCTGTGGAAGTAATTTGAATGGGGGGAACAGGTATGCGTACAGGTTGTTCCATGGATACGTCAGGGCGTCGACTGCCAGAGCTTGATCGTCGGGAATTGGGCTGATGTAGTGGGGAAGTCTGGCATTGTGCATCGTGGCGAATAGGTCGATCAACGGGGTGCCCTATGTTATGAAGAGAGATTCGCAAATGGATTTCTTGAGGCACCATTCCCCTGTTGGTGGTGAGCGGCGGGAGAGGGAGTCTGCAATGACGTTCCTGTTCCCTGGGATGTGGAGAGGAAGCAGGGTGATGTTGTTGGAAATACAAAGGTTGAGGATTTCTGAGGTGAGGTTGTGAAGTAGTCTGGACTTGGTTCCACCTTCCTTCTTTATGTAGGCTAGGGCTGTGGTGTTGTCGGCTTGTATTTGGACGACTTGGTTCTTGATGGTTGGGAGAAAATGTTGGTAGAGCGAGGAAGACAGCACAGAGTTCGAGGTAGTTGATGTGCTGAAGTTTTCTTTCCCGCCAGGTTCCCGAAATTTCCCGGTTGCATAAGTGGGCTCGCCAGCCATGGTTTGAGGCATCTGTGAAGATGATGTGATTTGGTGGGGGTTCGTGGAATGACACTGTTTTGGTGAGGTTCATGACGTCCGACCACCAAAGGAGGCTGTTGCGAGGGAAATCGTCGTGGAAAGGGAACTGATGGTCCGGATTGAGGTGAGGGTTAGAACAGTTGTCGATCCGGTGATGGTGGAAGGGTCTTACCATCCATCGTCCGTAGAGGACCAGTGTTGCTAGAGAATCCATCTTCCCGATGAGAGAGTTTAGTTCTCGTAGGCAGAAAGTTTTTTGGTTTTGGATATGACGAATGTGATGAAGAAGGTCTTCTACTCTGTCGGTCGATGGAGAGATTCGGGCCGATGAGAGATTGAATGAGGCGCCTAAGCACGTGAATTTTTGTTGCGGGGTGAGGCGAGATTTGGGGAAGTTTATGCCGAAGCCTAGTTGGTTGAGGAGATTGATTGCTATGTCTCTGTTTTGTTCGAGACGGTAGGGGTCCTGGTTGTGTAGGGCCCAGTCGTCGAGGTACGCAGTTGCTTTGATTTGGTGTTGGCGGAGGTGAGCTAAGATTGGTTTAAAATCGTGGTGAAGACTCTTGGTGCTGCGTTTAAACCGAAAGGAAGACAGCGGAATTTGTAAACCTGTTTGGTGTAAATGAAGCGGAAGAATTTCGTCGCGGATGGGTGGAGCGGAACGTGCAGATATGCGTCTTCCAGGTCTATGGAAATTGTCCAATCGTTCTGCTTGAAGGAAAGATGGATGGATTCCAGCGTTTCCATTTTGAAGTGGGGGCTGTCGATGTATTTGTTCAATGGTTTCATGTTGAAGATGAGTCTTTGGCCCCCTGATTTCTTTGGACGGGTGAAGATGGAGCTGTAAAACCCCGGCCCCGGGTTTTGTTTTTTGATGATTGCTTCTTTTGTTAAGAGGAGTGCAATTTCTGATGTCAGGGAATGCGACACTGGAGTCGTGAAGTTCCATGGAGGGGTTGTTGCTAGTGGTGGTTTCGAGAGGAAAGTGGGCCGAAAACCTTCTTTTATGATTGCGAGGACTTCTTGGTTGTGCGACAGGGCTCTCCAGGCTGGGTAGAAATGGCGGAGTCTCGCGCCGACCGGGAAGCGAGAGAGCCGGTGACCGTCATTGTTTGCGGCGTGAGTTGCGGCCGCCGGGGGATGAGTGTCGGCTGCGGCGGTCGGGGGTTGCGGCGCATTTCTGGTTGAAGCGTTGATTGGAGCGTGAGCGAGGTTGTCGGTCGGGCCAAAAGGGCTGTGTCTTGCTAGAGGAGTTGTCGTGACGTGCGACACTTGAGGAGGGCGATGGTTCCTCAGGAGAAGGACGGGCGTTCTGGTGCCTGTTTGGTTAGGCTGAGCGAAGGGCTGGCTTGTCTTGTCGGACACTCTTGGGTTTGCGGGAGATGTCTAAATGAGGTGCGAGTGTCGGGATTAGTCCGCGGAAGAGCGTGTTGGACTCGTGAAGCGGTTGGTTGCGTAGCCGATGTCTAGTTGATTCGTTCAGGTTGTGTGCCGTTTTAAGGGCAGCCTCTCGTAGGAGTAGCGTGTTATTAAATAATGCCCTTGTGGCCCAGTTTAGAGAGTGGTAGGTTGCAAAACTCGCCTTTTGGAAAAGTTGTGAAATGAGGGAGGACAAATTCCGGATTTCTTCAGGGCTTTCAAAGAGCGTTGACTGCGGTGTTTAGGACGTCGGCCTGTGAAGCGGCTCGTAGGCTTAGATGTAAACACTTGTCGTTGTCGTACAGGACAAACGAGGGCACTTCAATTCTTTTGGGAATGGTAAGGGCTGATCCGAAATCCAGCTTGACTTCGCTGCATAGGAACTCACATTACCGGTACGTATCGAAATTCTTGGGATTAGTTGCGCCGTAGCCGTTAGGTCGGGAGAAGCTTGATTCACGGCCAGGACGAGGTGCTGGAGGATCGGTGTCGAACTGCAAGGGGTCGCCTTTGCCCAAGAGAGAGCCGCCGTTGCGCAACAGGCAGGTGAGGAGAGTCATTGATTGGCCCAGTAAGCTGCAGGGTTTTGCGTCTTTGTCGCGGAGGGCGAAACCAAAGCCGGTTTTAAGACCTCTGTTAATCACTGGAGCGTTAGCAGACTCGGAAGGTTTATACAGGAAACAGTCTGGGACTGTATCTTCAACTGTCTTGAGGAGAGATGCGAGGAGAATGGTCGGATTGTCATTGTTGTCGTCCGGGAAGTAGATGTGCTTCGTGGCGGGAGGCGGCGTCAAAGTGTGTCGCGACACGTTAGGGTTGACCAACACTGGTGAGTGCTTGCGTTTCCTAGCCGATGGATCGGAGGTGTGTGACACAGACTTGCGGCTGTCGTGGCTCGTCGTAGATGCGACCCTGTCTTGTGTGTTAGCCTGTCTTACAGATGAGGAGCACGACGGGGGAGGCATCGATCTTGTCGGTGAATCATTGGAAGACCGAGTCGACGAGGTTGTGTGCTTTGCTGCAGGTGATGCTGTGTTCCTGGCGAGACGATCTTGATGACAGGTCGAGTGGCGAGTTGGTGACCGACAGGCCCGCATGAGAAGAGGCTTCACGGAGCTTCTGTTTGGCATCTCGAAGTAGCGCCTTGGCGTGTCTTACGTCTTCTGCCAGGGCCGACAGGGCAGGAGGAGGCGGGGTGCGTTGGCCGTCTTTTAGCGGGAAGACATCGTCGTCATCGCCAACATGCACATCCCTTGCAGGGCCGGGTGCGCAGCGGTCGTCGTGAACGGGAGGGATAGCAGGAGGAGAGAGAGCAGCATCCGAGGTCGGATCAGTGTCCGATAGTGCGACATCCATCGTCAGAGATGAACGACACGGAATCCAAATCCAGGAGACGAGGTGACGGGAAGGAACCTCTGGAGGAAATTGAATGCAGAGTCCAACCACGTTCTCGCTTATATAGAGAGCGCTTGTGCAACCCTGCTGTGCCCGGTACAAGGAATAACGCCAGAAGGATGGTAAATACAGGGTTTATTCCAGGGCCACGCGGTCTGTCCTCAGGAGATGTTGTCCAATGGTTCAAGGATGCTCTGATCAGGGTTACTAGCAGAGTGGCACGCTTCAGGAAAAGTTCTTAGCTGCTTAAGGACTAGCTCCCAGCGTTAGGCTGCAAGGGGCTGCAAGGCCTTAAGTACCTAGAGCTGCCGCCAGTACCTGCCACTGGTGGTGCAAGGTACTTCCTGTACTATATCCTGGTATCCCATGAGCCATGTCTGCTAGCAGCTACCCCTAGGGGCAGGCAAGGCCAGAGCCATCCTGACCACTGATCTCCAGGGACTGGACCGTACATCAAAGTACATAGCATTACTGGAATATATCAATAAAGATATAGAGTATACATGGAGCCATAGCATCAAGGTAAAAAGGCCCACTTTTAAGTCCCTGGTCCCAGGTTCGAGACAGACTTCATCTTCAGTAAAGAAGAAATTTTCTTCACTAGCAATACTAAATTTATAGGAAATATCATCTGTGAAATGAAAGACCTACTGAAGAGAGCAAACTTAAACCAGGCCAATACAAGGTGACTCCAGCAAGATTCAGGATGGATGACAAGATCAAAGTGGCCGCTAAAATCCAAAATTGGCATCCGACTGACTGACCAGAGTACTGACTCAGTAGATCAGTGACTCATCCTTATTTAAGAGGGAGTGCAACTTCTTTGGTTATCTCAATTCTGACTACTAGATGGCGTTAGCGTCTACAACGTATTTCAGTTACGATCTTATTTCCTCTTGTTCTCAGTTATTTTCCAACGGAATAGTGTCATTCTTGTTTCTAATGAAAGAGAATCGTCTTGTCTAGAGAAGTGTGGAGCCAAAATTATCAAAAATATATTTTTGCACTTTTGAGCAATATTTTAAGGTTGGCTGATTGAAAGATAAATAAAATCTGTAAACGTGATTGCTATCCAATATCTAGGAATTAAATCCTTTTCCTCGTTAAAAAAGTGTTACTAATTTAAAATTAAACAACAAAATACCATAATATGCAGGTGTTGTTTGAAAAAATCACACCTACTCTAATCGGATTCGAACGCAGAACGGGTGTTAAATGTGACGAGGCATGTTGACAAAGAAGGGCTAGATATCAGTTCCAACGCTCGTCAGATCCATGCGTTTGGAAATCTGAGCAAAATGACGTTTCACACGCGGTCGACGTAAAACTGTCCTTAGTATTACAGTTACACGTCGTTGTGCTTCCAAATATTGACTTAGATTGCGCTCCATTGCTCCAATAATGCACCCAAACTAATATACATCAACAAATTATTGTAATGCTCTATTCCAGTGACCATTTGACTAGAATAAACATTATCGTTCAGGATGGCATAAGGGCAAACAATTGTAATAAACACTAATCAAGTATAAAATAGGTAGGCTAAATAATAAGCAAACATCCAATTATACTGGGCCTTTAATCAACACTCCGCTGTACACAATATTGACCCCACATATGGTCAATTAAATCAGTGACAGATTATTATGATTTGATTGTATGATTACAATGATTTGACATGTGTTTAACGAATGGCATTACGGATTAAGTCGAGCGGTGAACCTAATCATTATTATATTCTCTGAGTTAAATTAAAGGAACTCGGGTTAATTTAGTAGCGTACGGATTGGTACTAGTTAAGCATAACCACAATTAGCTATCGCTAATCAATCAGAATACTTAGCTCATTAATTGAAGCTTGAGTGCGGCCATGGGCCCACGGGTCGGCTGAGCGGCGAAGCCCCGTCGCTAGCTCGGCACGGAAATCCGCCTGGCGTACTTCTGGATTGCGGCCTTCGGAATTTGACTGGCGTGAACTAGTTAGCGTCTGGTAAGCTGCTGGTGATCGGATGATATCACGCATTCCGAGGTTCAGCCTAAATACTGTGGCGTTATCGGCCATGATCAATCCATTGTAGTATTGATTTATTATTGAAATGCTAAATATAGTAACATTTGGACAGCTTGGGCCCTTATCGTCAATTGGGACCTCTCCGCCTGTCAATCATTCTATTGTTGCGTTCGGGTTCATTAATTGTTCCCCGTACGCGGCACTTTGAAGGTATATGCCGCCATCCCGTGTGGGAGGGACTTATTGTTATTCCACGTAGTGATCGATCATGAGCGACGATCTTATCGTAATTAAATCTAGTTCTAGAAAGTCATTTAGCTTCTACGAAACTGTCGTAAATAATGTCAGCTGGTAATGCCATCTTTTAAACTCTAACAATAGGTGTAATTACACTTGTTCAGTCTCAAATGATCTTGCCGCCTCTCGGTCGTCTTTGAAGAAGGACTCCCAATTATAATTGCTATCTGGAGTCGTTTTGATCTATCCGAATAAATACTCGGCTCATGCATTTAATAAATGTATGATATTATGCAGTTATGCCTTTAATTAATTAATTGTATTGTTTCTGTTATGAATATTAATTAAGCCATTAATTATTCCCTACATAATCCCTGTTCATTCTAAAATCATGGTACCTTTTTAGTGGTTCCTTATTTTAGCTTCCAAACCCAGTTCATTTATAACAGAAACTGCTTTACATAATTAAGCAAAAATTTCGCATTCACCGGCGGCCCAAAGTTAATTGCCGTGTGACTAGGAAAAACGAACCTTTCTTTGAGGTAAAAAAACAACCTTCACAGAAATCAGGGCAATAATTATGTACAGCAAGATTAAATTGCTATATTAATTAAGCAATACTAGGCTGGGTGGAATTTTTTGGAATAAACTTTTGTATGGCTTAAGTGCATGCAAGACTCGAGAGCGCATTCTCCATGTAACTGAACTCAATATTTTATAAAATCAACTTTGTTGCTGTTGATCTGGAATAAACGATATTTCGTTTTCCTTGGGCTGGCCACATGGATTTGTTTACCCTCTCGCTTTCGACGAGGGAGGCGTGGCACTTTCCCATATCATGTTGTGCTCTACTTTCGACCTCGAGTTGGCCACTGGTCCGGCCAAGGTTGTTCAAGGCTGAGTGGGTTTTCTCTACCCTCGGTAATTACGTTGCCAACCATTTGGCCTACTTTCTGTTCTAGCTGGGGGAGTGAAAGAAAACACAAGCGTTACTAGCTATGCTTCATCAACTTTCAACATTCTCCCTTTGAAATCTCGTTTCTTGCCTCTTCACCTTTGGAAGAAAAGCCACTTTTTATAGCCAAATGTGACTTTGATTTGCTCCCTTGGGCAAATAAATAATTACTAAAATATGGAATATCCATGGTTCGATTCGAACAGTACTATTTGACATTGTCAAATTTAAATATTTTCCTGTAGTACCAATAGCAACGAGATTTCATCGGAATACACAGTTTTCATAAACAATAAAATATCACATGCATGCCACATACATGAGTCGCCCAGAAACTTGTATGTTTCTGAATGTATCACTTGTTTGGTCTCGTATTGGGACTCAAACTGGCGACCAAGTTATCAAAATCGGTTTTATCATGCTTTTTACTTATTTAGTATTATTTTCATGCTACATAGTAACAAAATAAGCATTTGAACAAGGGAGGGGGACAGGATACCTGTTTTATTACCCCGTTAAGTCGTATTCGCTTAACCCCTTAACGTAAGTGTCATTTACTGTTATTCCCAATGAAAATTTTCACGATTGTGTGCTTATTGCGTACTTAATATTTAAATTGTTTCCACATACTCCACGTTTAGGTGGTACTTTGTTAGTGTCTGTATTTGAGTCTATGTTTTATTTATTCAAAACGGCATAGTGAGTACTGCAACTCATTCATATATGCGGGTTGGTTGATGTGGCGTGTACAATATATTATCTGTTTATTTGTATTTTGTTTCACCCATTTTGACTACTACGAGACAGTTTAGACTAACCCGGGGGAAAGCCGTCAATCGTAGCTTATTAAGAAACGTGTGTATTCTTGTTTGTCTGTTTTCCCTTTTGACTACCAAGCGACAGTTCAAACCGACCAATACGGAAAGCCGTCTATCATGGCATTTTAAGAACCTTGTTCATGTATATGTGTGTCAACCCATTTTGACTACATGCTCAGGTCGAACCTAACAGTAAGGTTCCGCCAGCAAACATGAATTTTAAGAAATTATTGCGTTGCCTCACAATAAATATGTTATACCGCCAGAATTGTGATCTGTACAATTCTCGACCCTAATGTCGTGCGATGCTCTAGCGACTCGTATTCGTTACTAGAGTGCTTGTTATAGAGTGATTTGTCTGTAAGGTAATTACCTTGAAAACGAGCTCTTTTACCTGGAAAAGAACCGTTTTATGCCATGTGCTACCTGCACTGGTCCTTCTGAACTTAAGCGACCAGAGCACAGGCGTATTTAGAAGACTGGAATTCCAAAATTCCAGAAACCTATGATTTAAATTTTAAATCGAATTGCAGCAATCATATAACACATATTTTTTTTTCATTTATACTGCTGTATTATATATTTTATTCTAATTCGGGTTTGCACTAATCTGCCGGAGCACGGCAGTGTCGCATCTAAGCATTGCGAATTGCAAACTGTTTATTTTAGAAAATGCAAGGCACCCGTGAAATTCCCGGTATCTAAGCGTTGCATGGCAAGCTGTTTAACTTAGAATATGCATGACATGCGGAAAATTTTATCCCGGTATCTAAGCGTTGTATCTACAAACTGTTTAACTTAGAAATAGCACGGCATCCGTAACATACGGTATCTAAGCGTTGCGAACGCAAGCTGTTTAACTTAGAAGTTGCGCGGCATCCGTAAAAATTTTCCCGAGAACCTAAGCGTTGCACGGCAACCTGTTTAACTTAGATTAATGCATGCTTCCGTAAAATCAGCGGTCACTAAGCGTTGCATAGCAAACTGTTTAACTTAGCATATGCCTGCTTACTTTAATTTTGAATATCTTGTTCAGAGCGATGTTGCATCGCTTATAAGGTGACTAGCACCGGAAGTCAAAATAACTACATTTTTTTTTCCAATTAATGGGACGGATTCCGTCGGACTTCCATGTCACTGAGTGACGGTGTAACTACAGCATAGTTACCCTGGGCAAATCAATAATACGAGTTGGCCAGACTCCATCATTGATTTGCTAGGTTATAAGACTGCACTTACAACACTAAGATCACATGCGGTTGTTGCCAACCAGGAAACATTAGCTTCCAGCATGCGGTAGATCTTTCAAGGTGTTCACTACGACCTGAATAAATGTGTGTAATCTGTTCCTTAAGGAACTTACATGTGAGGTACTTCGAACTTAGTGCAACCGTCAATTTGAAGTTACGTCTGGATTCCAGATCTTAAGCGTACCTCACCTCTAATCAAGTTGGATTCACATAGCGAATCATATTACGTAATTAACGTTAATTGCGCTGTACCATAGGTAGCAGCAGTGTGATTACACGTTAGCATTTTTACAATTTGTAAAAGGAATGTTTTCCTACATTACTAATTTTACCATGGGTAACAGGAATATTTTCCAAAGTAAGAAGCTTCACCATAGGTAAATAGCAATGTGTTATTTTTTCGAATTGGTAGGTTTTGCAATGAGCGACAGGAATGTTTTCCCAAGTTAACTGCGTTTTACAATGAGTAAAAGGAATGTTTTCCAAGCAATAAGTTAATATGTATTTTCCCATTAACTTAAAAGTTCACAGTATTAAATTTGCATAGCAAGTGTCATTAATTTATAAGTGTCGTGGCAAGGAGGGGTGGGGTGTATGATTTACACAGATGTTTTCACCACGAGGCTAAGAATCACTTATCTCTATTTTCATTAATCCTGGATCATGATGGAATGATCCCTGTTCTATGATTCAGCCTCTTTTCTCCACTTTTCTGCCTTCCTGACACTTTACCACAATTCACTGTATGTTGCCCATTATTTTTTTTCTGAAAATACATGAATTTGGACCACATCAGTTATGTTACATTCACACATATTTTAGTTTTATCTGAAAGCATGTCACAATTATTTACACTTTTGTATATGTTTTTGTGATCTTATACATGAATTAAATGATTTTATTTCATAGAATAATGTTTCAGAATTTTCTTTTCTTGATTTAAAGAAATTCTGTATTTTCCCACTATAGGGTGAGTTTGCTAAATTTAGCATCTTGGGTGGGTAGCAACTGTTGTCATGGTCAAGGGTGAGTTGTCCTGACCTATTTTGACCATCCCTTTCACTTGCTGATGCTTGCCCTTGAGCATAATCACTCTCTCTGCTGAGGGAAGGGGGTGGGCAATAACCGAAAGTGGTCGGTGGGTTGAAAGGGTTGGGGGTACGGCTCTGGGCCATGCTGGCTTGATCTGACCTCAAAATGCGGCCTGGGCGAGGCCATGTAAACAATAGCTGATGGTCACTATATGAGCTGAGGGGGTGAGCTAGGTCCCTAGGAAAAGAGACGGCCCCCTTTTTGT
>JAHWFP010034543.1:0-14265 GCA_023313725.1 Lithobius niger | reverse complement strand
GCTCACTCGTCTGCATTCGAAGAGAAAAGGGCCCTGAAAACCACTCGCGCTCATGTTCGCTGTCGTCAATTACCAACAACCATTTATAAGAATTTTCTAGCAGTTCCCACTTTGCGTCGTGAGATAACCTATAGCAAATAAAACCGAAGTTAAACTAATTTTTTTTTTTTTTTTTACCTTCAGGTACAAATATCTGCACAGTTTTGCAGAAAAGTGAACCTAGTCGGGCTTGGGATGAATTTGAAATAGCACAGTACTATACGCTAAATCCGCTGGATGTAGAATTCGGGGTGGCTACTAATAACCAGTGGTACATTTAGGCACCATCACAGTAAGCGCGCGCCTAGAGCCTCGAATGTTCAGGGGGCTCTAAAAAGTCAACAAAGAAAATCTTATTATTATTTGGTACAGTAGTGACCGAATAGAAAACTGCGTACGTAGTCAATGATTTTCCATTTAAATTTGCAGAACTTCACGCAGAATTTAGGTCGTAAGCAACTACAGGCGATATATTAAAACTGAAATTATAATAAACACAGCTACGTTGTTAGCTTTAGTGCAGTCGTTAATGAAATCGCACTTTTCAGCTGAAAAAGAAACACAATGGTAAAAATTGCATACAATTTTTGTTTTCGTTATCTGTAATAATCATGAATACCAGAAAATTGTAAAATTTCACGCTACACCGGAATATTATCGAGGTTTTGCAGTTAAGTGTACAGAAGACTTAGAAAACTGAGTCAGACACGTCCAGAGAATAGGTGTCCACCATACTGTCTTTGTCCCACCACGTAGGGGGTCTTAGCGGTTTTTTTTATTGGGGGGGGGGGGGGGGCGCGGACTTTCGTATCGCATTCGGCGAATTCCCTGATTTCTGTCGGCTACACAGTAGGGCCCTCAATATCCTGGAGCACCTGGCCTCGACAGAAATGGCGTAGGCTAAATAATTTTTTTTTTCTGGGGGAGGAACAAATTTTAACGCCCCGTTTTCGCTCCTTTGCTAGAAAACGCACAACTGCTTCATTTTTATTGAATGACTATTTTCGTCATTTGCATACTGTATATTATGGCAATCAAACAAAATAAAACGTCTAAAGGTCAATATCGAAAAAAAATTACGCCTCGGCTTCTTTTTTTTTTGGGGGGGGGGTGGTTGGCCCCCGGCCCCCCCCCCCCCCCCTGTTTACATCATTGCTCGACAGGCAAAATAGCCCAATGATATTAGTTACTGTAGAAGTAAAATTGCAGCATCACACAATTAATACTTCCAAGGCTTCAGACCATTACATATTGAATTACGATACTTCAAAACTAGTTTAACGAAAGTGCAGCTTTATTAATAAGCTCTTCAGTGTCCCATCAAAGTAAAATATGCTATGCAACATCATTATTATGTGCTTCACAACTGGTGGTTTATAAAAATAAGCTTAAAAGAGACTTAAAAGTTTAAGTTTTTAAATAGGTTCGAATGCAGCATCACAAATTATGCATTTTAAGGTTTTCACACAATTGTGTACTGAAATATGTATTGTCTCACATTCGTTAAACACGAAATTCGTACTACAATTTTAATTCTAAGGATTGATTGCCAGAACGAATCCATTTTACACTGTAGCAAGCTTTATTTGTAAGGAGGTGCAGTGTCACACACTAAATATTTTATAGGATTCGTGTAACAAAGACATAACAATACTTCTCCCCCCATTGTGTCATGATGCTAGAGATATTCTGCCAGAATATGTGAAATGAATAAGTACTCTAAAGAAGCCGAATTCGGCAGTGATGTACCATAAAATGCTTTAGTTCCTCGGAATGCTCTAGGGAAGCTCTTCCCCAGACCCCGCGCTGGATTTATTCGTCCCCCTCCAATTTTTCTTGTCTGTGCTACTGGACAGAGTAACGGAGGCGCATTCTCATTACCAAACACGTTTTAGACTGGCACGGTTTCTATTACGCATATTTTAAATAATTTTTACCACTAATAACCAGTGACGCTAAATTTGAAAGATATATGAATGCGTAAAGGATTTTGAAGCGGGAGCATCCCCCCCCCCCCTGCTTCGGAGTAGAAGTACCCTAAAAAATGCACTCTTGCACTGTGTCATGTAAATGCGACGAATAAGAATTTTCTTGCAATCAACCTATAGCATAATTAGAAGAAAAAAAACACGAAAAGTTACAGAATTTTTTTTTATAAAACATACGAATTTTTTTTAATGTCATTCATTGTTTTGCCGAAAAGGGGGCCTGCTGAAGCTTAGTATTTGAAGTAGCACACGCCTTACAAAATCAGCTAGAGTAGAATTCGACCGTAGATAATAAACGGCTTCTCAATAAAAATGCTGCAGCATGCAATTCACACTTCAAGGTTTTACACCATTATCCATTCGACTACATAGCTACACACTTTTACAACGAAATTGTAGCTTTTTTAATTTTCACTTAAGTATCTCATTAAAATAACGTTGACTATGCATTGTAATACTTCTTACTTCAAAAACGGATACTAATAAAAATATCTGGCATTTAAAAGTTGTCTATTTCTTTTACTTATGTATGAAATGCGGCACCACTAAGGTTGCATTTCCAGGTTTTCACACCGTTTTGTATTTGAGTATACATCGTATGATATTCACGTTAAATAAGAAAATTGCGCACTACAAACTTGATTAAGGAACGATCGGTATAAAAAAAATCCATTTACTCTACAACAAGCTTCTTTCGCTAGAAGTTGCAGTACCTCATACTATGTATTTAATAGGCTTATCGTCATAAAAACATTAAGGCACTTCTTGCTCCCATGTTTGCACAAAACGCAACTAAACATGAGCTTCAGTGTAAAGGCTTTACTACAATTTCCACATTTAAACAGTTTTTCACTGCTGTGTCGCAGAATATAGAAAATGCAGCAGAAAATCTCACAAATCATAATAAGACATGTCACACTTTAGATATAATCAGCTTCCTGTCTTTCGACTTAAAATGTGCAACAGATAATCGTACATATGCCTTACCACAAATTTTACTGTTTAGGGGATTATCTCCAGGATGAACACGGACCACCAACAAAATAATCGCACTAAGTGAGCAAACATTTTTTGCCATATTATCAAACTATTTTCTTGTTGTTTATAAAGTTGAATTTCCTTATCTGTCCCTTTCTGGCAGTTGACTTGGAAGATTTCACTTTTTTAGTGGAAGCACGAGTGGCACATTACATAACACATATCATGGCGTTCTTCGTAACCAAACTGCTTCGTGATTGGTTAAAAATAATATCGAAAAGAGTTGAGAATATAGCTTAATAAATTTTATTAGTCTGAGAATTCCAAAGGATACTTTCAGGGCTCGAAATGAGCGGTATCGCATCGCAATTTGCACCACAAATTTAAACTTTAGCGATGCAAAATTAAATAATGTATTGCAGTTTAGCAATGCAACTGTATTAAACGAGACAACATAACAGCGTAGTCATGATCGTGTTGGCTGACACGGTGATGCTAATCTCTCCTACTTTATAGGCAGGCCAAGCATCGCACATGCATTCTGGGAAATCATTGGTCCTACCATTACCTTCAGTATTTAGTTGGTGGCACTTTCGTTTCAGACACGCGTCAGAATAGTCTTAACGTGCATCGGATGCCATAGTCTTGACCAAGCATCCGTGCGTGTATCAAAGTAAAAGTCAAACAAAAATGGCTATTGTTTCAAATAAAGTAAACTTTTTGTAGTTTTTTACTAAATAAATTATTCTTTAAAAGTTGCTAATCATTTTTTCGTTACTGCTACGCAAATTTGTATTTTGTATCGCATTTCTGCTATGCAATTTTTCTAAAACAATTCGAGCCCTGACTTTAAATAAGAACTTATGAATAACATTGAGAGCCCACAAACAAGCTGTAAATGATACTGAAGTTTTAAAAAGCACAAATTACTGGCTCCATCTAGTTTTTAAAATTGAAAGTTTTAGGTGTTTAGTTCCAAAGGTGGTCGAGGCGAGTCTCTGTCATCGGTCAAACACTAGGACACCAACCTAATGCAAGTCTGTTACTCATCGTTCCTACGGAACTTTTCATAGACTCATGGTCTTACTTAATTTTCAAGTTGTGATGCAGCAAAGCAAGTTTTTCTGCGTGCTCGGGGACCGTTCAGAAATTGACCATTGTTGAAGAACCCATTGCTGTTGAAGTGGGCTTAAGCAGCATTGGGCTGGATTGATACTCGGGTGGGTGACCGCCTGGGAATCTGGCTGTTGCAGACATAGGGCCTTAGGGCTTCGGGCAGATGACCAGGAGTGGTTAACGCTCGTTAAACCCTTTGAACCCTTTGCTGTTGAAGTGATAAAAGTGGCCAGTAGCAATAAAGTAAAGTAACGTGTTGAATATTTTTTTAAGTCAAAAAAATGTCCCCACGAGCTACGCTATGTTGACGTTTTCGCACGTGCGTCAGTTTGATCAACTGTTTTGTCTAGGAACGCTAATCTCAAACATGAGCCGTTTTTGAAAATGTTTTATTTTTTTTAATGTAACAAAATGGGAAAAATGTATTTATAATTTTTATTCGGTATTTCTTTAATAGTCAAGTTAAAAAAAACAGACTTCAACGTAGTAATCGATGCGTCAGTCATGGTGAATGACTCACTAGGAGCGGTTTGTCAGCTGTAACAAGATAGAACTAATCTTGGCTGTAACCTGCTACGCTGACCAAAATACTCGCTACGTTTGGGGAAAAATTTAACAATCACATTTACCTAAATACCCTTAGTGATTGGTGCTTATTGCTTAACAATACAAACGTTTCTACAGTGTTGTTCAACTGAGTAATCACAAGCGAAACGAAATTCTTCCCGCTGATCGTTGTGGCAGTGACCACCTGTCTGCTACCGCCATTTTTGACAAAGACGAGATTAGTTCGTTTACGATATTATTTTATTAATCATAGACAACGACTAGTTTGTTCATAATTCCCTACAAAAACATACACATGTTTATGCAAAGTGGCCTTTTACCGCCTTCACATCTGCTCTGCTTAAAAAAAAAACCGAAACTAACTGGTTTTAAAAAATCGTCCAGTTCAGTTTCGGTTTTTGAGGAAAAACTGAAACCGCGGTTCGGTTTCGGTTACCGACACAGCACTAGCCTACATTGATAAAGTTTCTTCTGTTTTTATGCTGTGCAGCAGTTCCACCGGAATTAAAGTATATATCGGATACATTTGCAAAGTTGTTCTTAAGAACACTAGTAGCTGTGTTATGATGTGAACAATCAGATGTTACCACAAAACAAAAGAAACTTTGTCAGTGACAATGTATGTCACAATAAATTGGATTTTGATGTAGAGGTAGAGCGGCACTTTTCCACCAACTCCCATGGAAAAGGGGCGTGTGATGGTGTAGGTAGAACTATTTTAAAGCAGCATGAGGAAATTTTCAAAAACCTTATAACCAACAAATCATGACACTAAAGCAGATGTATCAGTGGACAGCACAGAATATCCCATCAGTTAACTTTCAGTATAGCCCTATGAAGGAGTACATTCATGAGGAACAACTTCTTGCAGAAAGGTTTGCTCGCACTTGAATAATCCAGGAACTCAGAAATTGCATTGCATTACCCCAGTATCGACTAATAAGGTCACGTACCAGAAGGATCTGGAATTCTTCCGAGACCAAGATTATGTGTACTGTGTAGCCAACAAAATTTTCTGGAATTATCCAAATTTGTGGATTTGTCGCTTGTGTGTACAACGGTGGTGGTTGGCATGTATTCTGATAGACAATGAAGAAGTCATAGTTAGTTTCCTTCATCCAGCGGGACCAAATCCATCTTTTATTTATCCACCACGCAAAGATATTCTGATAATAAGTGCTCAAACTTATAACTACATGATCAGAGTAAAGGACGTGTTTACGTGTGTTAAGTAACAACAACGGTGAAGTACAACGGTCAAATGACACCACTTTCATAAATTCAGATGTTACGCCATAAAGTTAATAAAAACAAGAACTGAGTTTGCACACAGTATAGTAGTTAATGGAATAATTAGTGAAACTTCAACACTTGCATACCCTAGATTGTACTGTTAACTTACAATTTTTTTTTGATTTAGTGTAATTTGGTGGCGCACCTGCTTATAAAATAAATTGCACCTACCCTATATATTACTGTCCCAACTTGAAACTTTTTGGTCATTAGAAGACATATTTGGGGACACAATAACAAAATTTCAAAAATTTAAATGTATCCTTTTATTTTTTACACAATGTCAAAGATTACAATTTATGATCTTCACTACTTGTATGCGCCATAACGCAAAGTGTTGCATATCAGCTGAAAGAGCTTTAAAAGAGCTTTAAAATGACACCAAATTGAGCTCTCTAGGTCAATTAGGACAGAAGTTATGGCCGTTTCAATCTACCGCTGCACTTAAAAATTTGCGTAAAACTTAAAATTTTAAAATCCTGTAACTCCAAAAATAATTAAGTTACAGACCTAAAACCTACTGGGAAAAATATTTCTTAGGACGTCCAATGAGCATGCCAAATGTCATCAGTTTTGGTGAGGGTCAAGAAAATAATCAAGCCTTACTGTGTTGATTTCAGGCAGAATGACCCATTGAACAGGAGTGATGAGATACACAATAGGGGGTCGTTATACAGGGGGCAACAATTAAAGTAACCTGCTGTAAGCAGTAAATCAGGAAAGTAATTGTACAGTCAGCAATGAGCATCCAAGAGACATAGGCCTATAATGAAGTCTGATGAAACAATAAATTATCAACAAGTTGTTAGGTGGTGCATGCTTCGGCCGAAGACTATTATTACAACAGCATTGTTTACGTAAGTCGTGTGTCTCTTAGCTTAATGCTCATACGTAACGCGGGCGTCCTTAATCAAAGACACAGCGATGGGCATTAGAGTTACTGTCCCCATAAAACGTAAAAGGGAGATAGCTACGTGGGAGTGGGGCCGAACCGTTATGTATCAACAGGGTCGTTAAAGGGCGTGGCTTAACGCTCCCACGTGTTATAAATACGAAACAAATGGTTCCTCATTGAATTTGTACCCTAAACGAACATCTTGTGCACGCAAAGCTCGAACTTGTATAGAACAGCTACGTTGGCTTCACTGCGTGATTGAGCCCTCACTGCCGCAGCTCGATGTTCTGCCATTGAGGTTTTTCATTACCAACCGTCATTACCAACCATTACCGTCATCGTGCTGCATTGCCAACACATTCGGTCGTTGTGTTCAATCTCGCGCTTCAGTCATGCTGCGTGCCCTCTAACGCAAATTAGTTGTACAGCCAATGAAGCAGAACATCCAACCCTCTCTAATATTGGTCGCCACCCACCATTTGGTGAGTGGAAATCAACAGTTGGCGACACAGAATTTAGCCTTACTCGCCAAATCGGTGACTAGCATTAGACAATGCCACTCAAAGATGGATATCCGGGAACCGTATAAGTAAGAGACGAAAGGTTTGCTGCATTATGCTCAGCATTATAAGGGCTACTGTGTTTAACAGCTTTTTTCTGCATTAATACTGGGGTTGAAGAAAATTGCACAATTTCATAAATACATAAATAAGAGAAACCGTGCATCATGCAAGATCTATGTATTTGGTATTTGGCGAGTAGAAATTGTGTAAATGGCGAGTGCTTTCTATGGTCTACTGGCGACTGCTACTAAATTGACATTCGAAAGGGTTGAGGTCGTCTATTAGAAAGCTGCATCTTCCTGAACCCTTAATTATCCTTGATATTGTATAGCTTAAACTTGGAGCCTTTGACGTGCTGTCAGAAGGCGAGAGGGATAATATTGCTGGGAACCCGGAGGCAGAAAGGGGTACGACTATGTTGCAGAAAATCTGGCACAGTTGCAGACAAATGTGCCGTTTTGACCAAATTTCTGCCGTTTCGTCAATTTTTGACTGATTTTGACATTCTGAAACACCATTTTTATCGTCTCGACGAGACCTTTCCGTTGGTGGAAGAGCCAGATCAATAGGATAAATCAGTTAAAAGTTATTCAGTGAAAACCCATAAATATGTGGTAACCATACGGAAAAAACATTAGCTGCAGATAATTTTTTCCCTATAATTGGTGTCGCAGACAGTGACAGAAAATTCTGCTTCTGGGGCTAGGAAATTCCAATCGGAAATTTTAAGTCGTTTACATGCCGCAAGCGACATGAGTATAACACATTACAGAGCCCTTCTCTTTTCAAAAATGGTGGGGGTGGCTGAAGTCAAGCTGTAACAGAACTTCAGTCATGGAAATATCTTGAAGTTATAACACACTCTTCCAAATTTAATACATGGGCCTATTTTAAAACTATGAATGAAATGATTCGGCCCCCCCCCCCCCCCCCACCACTTTTGGAACTACCAGTACCACGTATTACTGGAAAACTGCTCAAATAATAAAGTTTAAAATATTAAAGGTTTAACTCACTCAACTTGGGTTTGCACGTCGGCGAATTTGCGATCCGTTCCTCGGATCTTCTTCAGGGCGTTTAAAGTTATATACACTAATTACATATACAATTATATATGTACATTATATACATTACATATATGTACATTATATATGTAATTACATTATATATGTAATTATATACAAGTGTATATAACTTTAAAAGGCCTGAAGAAATCCAAAGAAAAGATCGAAAATTCGCCGACGTGCAAACCCAAGTTGAGTGAGTAAAACGTTTAATATTTTGAACATTATGAAACTTCAACGTAAAATGCCCATTTTCAATCAAATAATAAAATAAAAATGAATGCAAACCTATTTACGTTGCCTTTTGGACTTATACGTCAGACTGCGTGAGCGGACCTTCCCGCTCGGGCAGTCTGACATATAATTCCAAAGGCAACGTAAATAGGTTTGCATCCTTTTTTTTATTTGACGTGTCACACGTCGAATTAATGCAGTTGTGGCCAAAAAACGGCTGAATGCGATTTACGTCAGCCACAACTCCTCAAAAACCAGACATAATTGTTCAATTCTGTTCCGAGGGACTTAAAAGTCATGCTGTGGGTGAGTTGCAGTGTGCAAGCTCAAAAGGTTTAATGCTCTGTAGAATTCAGTCACTACGTTTTAGTTGTGCTAACCTCTATCGAGGTGTCGGCGAAAAACCATTGTCCGTTAATACACGATCGGTGGATGACGTCAGCGTAAAGGTGTGCGCTCAAACGAAAAATTGCCGCTGACAAATGCGTGTAACTGCGCATTTCGTCAAGTAAACTCTTCAGTATTGCGGTCGGTTACAGGCTACATGTACACATCGAGGGGGCTCCTCTCTTCTCACGAAGGACAGTACAAAGTGAGTCATCACTTAGCTTTGCGGTAATCTGGATGGTACACCGAAGTTTCATGCTAGAATCTGGACGGTACATTGAATGCGAGGCGCTCATAGCCTTTAGTGTATTGCGCTAGCCTGACTTCTTTTCGGGTGCGATATATTACACTATTTTACACGTGTTTGTGGTGGTGTTTCCTATTGAACGAGTGAGCAATCCGAATGATTTCCTGATTTCACAGTGGCGGACTGGCCAGGGAGGGTCTTCCTAATGGCCTTTGACTTTCAGATTAAAAAAAAATCTGTAACAGGAAGACTCAATGTAAGTTTTATTGGTTCGATATTAGCCTTACCCACAGATTTAAAAATTACAAATTATTATAATAAAGATGATTATAAAACGCTAGTAAAAGAAGTACTTTGTATTGAGTAGCCTAACAAAAATTGACCACATGAAATTGCAGTGTTGTATTCAATGTGAATGTTTTAACTTTTGTTAAACACCTAAGAAGCGTAAATAAATTTAAAGTAGTCAACCTCATCGCGATATGATTTCTTCTACTACTCCCCCCCCCCAAATAACTGATGAATTTAATGAATATATGGTTTTCGAAGATTTAAAATATGTAAAAGTCTCATGAATAAGAAGAAAGGGAACGGGAAACTGTAACACAACGAAGTTTTCAGGTTTTTTTTTTTTTTTGTAAGAAAACCAATATCAGCGTCCGATGAAAACTTATCTGGTCAGTGATTGCATCGTCGCACACAAGATTCTGGCTCATTTGCCATATCGTAGTAGCAAAAGTTACGAGACAGTTTTTTTTTAAATATAATGTGCAATATAGTACATATTCTTCAGTACACCAAGCATTTAGATTTTTTAGAAGTGTCCTGTTGTTATGTCTGCGTTCCAACTGCATACATCAATTAGACATTATTTTTTCGCAGTGGCTCCTTCCACGTCCACCGTGGCTCTCTTCTTGTCACGTTTCGGGGCTGATTGGTCGCAAGCTTTTGGGGGCGGAGCTTAACGTGCGACCTGACTACACCCTTTTCCCGTCCAAACAACAAACTTTCCGGCTTATTAAATTGAACAAGAAACTGGACGTGAATGATCTATATGCCTGTCCAAACAAATTACAAGTCTAACACAAATTACTAAAAACAAGATTGAAACAAAATCTAGGAAACAATCTATAATTTATTCTTGCTAAAAACATGGACGTGAATGGTCTACATTCCTGGCCAAACAAATTATTAACAATAAAAACATGAACTTGGCTCTAATATTTTCTCTTCTAAATTTAAATTGACGAAACTGGGCGTTAATTGTCTATTTTCCTGTCCAAACGAATTATTAACACTAAAAACATGGTCTGGTCTCTTCTACTACTTTGACGTCGAAATTTTAAACTGAATTTCCGTGAGTAGATCGATAAAAGCCTAAGAGTTATTTTTATGGGGGGGGGTTGAACTCTTGATGGCCAAATTTTCCCTGCCAACTTCCCTACCTCCCCCACCACATTTAAAAGATCCTGGAAATAAATCTCGACCCCCCAACAATATCCAAAAATAATCTTCCCCCCCCCCCTCGAAGTGCACAGATAATAATCATTAGTTTGATAATATTTGTCACTTGTACAGGAATGCAGACCAACACTTCCAGACTCTTTCTCATTCAAGTAACACATGAAAATACTAGTCATGTCTGTGTTTATAGTTGTTTTGGATAGGAATGCAAACCATCCACGTCTAGTTTCTTGCTCAGTTTTATAAGCTGAGACGTATGTTGTTTGGACGGGAAAAGATTATAGACAGGTCGCGCGTTTAAGTTCTGCCCACAGAGCTCGCGACCAATCAGCCACGAGACGTGAAACGAAGAGAGCCACGGTGGACGTGGAAGGAGCCACTGCTTTATTTTTTTTATTCGGCCATATTACACTTTGCATTACTAATGCAGTGTTACTGCATCCTTGTTATTTAACCCATCTTGAGCCATTGGCGTTTCCGTCCTGTATGCTCAAATAATCTAAAAATACCCCTTACGCAAAGCATCTCTAGTTCTCTACTCCTTTCCGATACTTTTCTAGTTGTTTAGAATCAGCTCATTGATCTGATGTAGTACGTTTTCCCTTACAATTTTTGAGACAAAGGCTTCGTTTGGCCCTCATAAATTATCGGAACTCTTGCACTATGGCCTCAATCACTGCCTTTCCTTGTTCACTGCATAGCTGAGTTTCCTTTACACGAGTCATGGTGCGTCACCTTGTGCAGATGCATTGTAGAGTCGGGAAGGAGCCGTTATTCTTCTCATGTTCTGGAATACTTGAAATGTAAATGCTTGTGCCCTGTGAACCCTAAGTACTCAATCCCTTGTCACAAGGTCGAATGTGACAGAAATTGTGGATCTCAAGTGCTGGCTCCAGGACAGTTCATTCAAACATCACTAGAATCATATTTTCGAAACGAATTTAATTGACTACCTGCCTGATTTAAAACTGGACTGGAGACGATACCGTAACCATAGTATGGCTATTAAACTCTCCAGCCTGACCTTAAAGTAGATTGGCATATGTGGCTCAATTTACTGTTGATTCACTATTTGCTTCTGGCCCTTGGTTGAGGGAGGTAATGAAACGACGGTTAAAGTTGATAACTCCAGACCTACTGAATAGTTGTACCCGAAAAAGAACAGAAGGAAAAGTTGTGTATTTGACTTATAAACTTAGTGTGAGGCAGTCTGCTAACAAAAATTAACTTTCTTTGTTGCCAAAACATCTTAACCTGATAATTTAGCATTACATTCCTCGAATGTGATGTTCCCCTGGAGGTTTCTTCCGGTGCGCAGCCGCCTGCTTGCATCTCCCCTACTCCGCATGTGCGTGGCAGTACTCCCTTATAAAAGCGACAGCGCGCACGCTATCTGCATTCATTTTCCTCCAGAGGTGTCTCCACGCCACCTCGCGCCGCTGTTCCCCCATCTTTCGCACGGAAAATTGGATTCTACCCGATGATGGCCGCCGCTTCCGAAGCTCCCGCTTCGCTCGCCGCTCCCTCTCATGCTCTCCTTCGTCTGCAAGCAACCGGCTTCTCCCTCGGCAACCGCTGGATCTCCGTCCTCGACCTCGCCGCCGTTGGCCCGATGCTCCTCTCGCAAGCATCAACGCCTTCTCGGACTCTCCCATGGATCTTTCGGCTCTACGACAAAATTTTCTACGGGCGAAGGACGTCTACCGTGAAGCCAAGAAATCCCTCCAGCGAGCTACGGCTTCCCACTCCCCAGCCCGCAACTCTCCCTTGGACCTGTCGTCCAACTCCTCCAGGATTGGTCGAAGCGTCTCCCGCAGCGAAGTCCGGCACATCGTCCAGGAAACGGTCCGTGTGATGCAAGACAATCCCATGCCACCTCCCTCCTGCACGTCGTCCGCCCGACACGCCCGTACGCAAGCTTGGATTACTTCCGCCTCCAGCCGCGACTTGGACAAGCGCGGCTTGACGCCGCCCCCCGGCAACCCGAAGAGACACAAGTCATCTTCTCCCTCTCGTCCGCAAGCTCCTCCTTCTGCCGTCCCTTCGGCGACTACCATAGCTCCGCATCCTGCTATCCCTCCCTCGTCAAGAAGATCCACTTCCCGGACGACAACGCCGAGGATCAAGTTTTCCCGCTAGCTGCGCTTCTCAAGACGGTCGAAGAAACCATTCCCGACTGTTTTCTCTTCAAGCCCTCGCAGTCGACCGATGCTCCTGCCATCAACCGTGGGCTGAAAACTGGCTTCGACTTTGCCCTTAGAACCAAAGACAACAAACCCCGCATCCTTCTTGGGCAGTCTGCCACGCTGCTTACCTGCCTCCTCCGCAATGAAGGCAATCTACTCGGCAAGGATGATCCTCTCGTCCTCGACAAGGAACCTCCTCCACCTCGCCCAGGCCGTGAATACAGCTTCTTTCGTCCGTTGGGCGACGGCGCCACGAACCCGACAACTTTGCAGTGAATTCCTATGCAGTGAAGTGAAATTGGATTTCGGCACCGCTCTTTCCATCCCGAAGAAAGCTGACATCCCTACTTTCGTCCTGTACGAAAATGACGAATGTCTCCGGCTAAGTCTGCGTGCCGCTTCCCAAGCCGACGTCCTCAACACTGCGGTAAACGCCCTATGCGAAAAATTATCCTCGGACGCAAGCCCCGAAGAAATACGCAATCTTTCGTCCCTTGTAATGCAGCTCTTTCAGAAGGCAAGCTTCGCCACGTACCACTCCATCAACTGGGCTACGAGAGCCCTTTTCAACAACACTCTGCTCCTCCGGGACATTGCTCTTTCGTCCGCAAATAACCTTAACGTCTCCACGACGCACCGGCTCCGCAACCAGCCCATCCACGAGTCGGACAAGCTCTTCCGGGGCCTCATCCCAACTCTCGCTCCTCACCTCGACATTGCTAAAAAACCCAAGTCGTATAAACAAATCTCCTCTACCTCTCGTCTGGCTTTGAAGAATAAACAGCCCAACCCTCGTCCTCCCCCGGACAGCTGTAACAGGACGCCGGCTCCCTCACAGTCCCTGCATCAAAATGACTTTCGTCCGACAAACCCCCAGCTCTTTCGGACCGACCAGCCTCGCTCCCGTTCCGGACAACGCAACCAGAAGCGAGCCGCCACTCCTGACCGACGTAGCCGCCACTCGTCACCTGCGGGCAGAACCAACTTTCGCAAGAGCCAACAATGACGCCCTCACCCATCCTGTCTTCCAGTCGGTGCAAGATTACGACTTTTTCTCCCAGCTTGGCTACAATTAACAAAGAACCCAGAAGTCCTTTCCATCATCAAACACGGCTTTTGTCCGGATTTTCTGTCAAAACCACCGCTCCTTCCATCACCGCCTTGGGAATTCTCCCCACCGCCAACACCACAACTTTTGTTCGAAGTTTCAGAACTCCTGCGGAAGGATGCGATAAGGAAATGCC
>JAHWFP010034539.1:15684-25863 GCA_023313725.1 Lithobius niger | reverse complement strand
GCGTATAAAATACGGATGTAAGCCTTAAAAAACTTAAAGCCCTAAGGTCATTGTATAGATTAACATTAACCTAGAGAGGAGCAACTGAAGAGGTATACGCTCATTGAGTGAGCAAAGCGGACAATAATCAGTGTTTCTTAGCCAGTTTTATGCAAATATGGATTGAAGAAACTTAAGCATGTGAAGAATGGATATAAAATAAACGAAACCGTGTCAACTTGGCTGATGTAACGGCTAATGGGGAACGGCAAATTTGAAAATTTCAATGTGAAAATTTATAGACGTATAATTCTTCCAGAAAAAAATGGAAGCGGTGAAGATAAGATGGGTGTCCTTTTGTGGTGTCCACAGTCCTCTGAAAGTTGTGATATCCACTCAAAACCAAAACCGGTATAAGAAAGCGCCAAATTTCCAAGAAAGGATCGGCCTTTGAAGGTAGTCATATCATTCGACCAGGGAAAGACCGCTAAGATTAATCCTATTAGCCAAGTTAATCGCATCGATTAATAATAATGTTAAATGAAAACTTGAAGATTGCTACCGTGAGTCGCAATGTTCTAGCTTTCATTTAACTTTCGAACTGTTAACTTGGCTAATAGGAATAACCTTGGTGGCCTTTTCCTGGTTGAATGACATCACTACCTTCAAAGGCCGATCCATTTTGGAAAGTTGGCGGCTCTTTATACCACTTTTGGTTTTGGGTAGAATGTTTACCGTGTCGAACGATAGAAACGTGTATTAACAAAGAAATGACAAAATTGATTCAATAGAAAAAAAACATTAAAAAATGAACCCAACATTTAGTTTGCTCCACGGTGTCAATTAACGACTTTATTAACGCGACAGAAATTAGTTTTCATCAGCTGGAAGTGAAGCAGCGTCTATTAGCGAGCAAATTAACGCAAGTGTAAATTCATCAATTTTCCATCCACAAAAACATCTCTCAATTTGATCCAATTAAACAGCTTTTTTAAAGAAATGATTCATTTAGAGAATAAGCGTGATTTAGGCTTGACACGTTCAAAAAATCCAATTGCATCTATATTTAGAAATACTGACGGAACTTTCCTTTTTTTTCTTGGAAGAATGACTCGAAATGCAATTGTGCGAAGTGTGCACATGGGTGAATTACCGACCCATCCAACCCTTTCCCATTTTTCAATTCCGGACAAGCCATCAGAGGTAATGAATGACCTTTGTAAGTCAACAATTCACGGTTAAAGAGAAAAAAAAAACACGACTTAGGTCTGTTGTAGCGACGGACCTACAACAGAATGGATATGCCATGGCATATGGTAAATCCGCTATGGCATGGCACGGTATATACGCATGGCATATCCACTATGGCATATGGTATATCCGCTATGGCATAGCACGGTATATACGCATGGCATATCCACTATGGCATGGCATGGCATATACGCATATCTGCTACGGCATGGCACAGCATATACGCATGGCATATCCACTACGGCATGGCACGGCATATACGCATGGCATATCCGCATAGCGTATCCGCTACGGCATGGCACGGCATATACGCATGGGATATCCGCTATGGCATGACACGGAAGTTTTGTTTGAATTTTCGCTCATGATCCTAGTCAAATGGACTCTTAAGTCAAGTCGGACTTCAAGCCAAGCGGACGCGTGATCGAATCCAACCAACAGCAAAGGTTCATATTAAAAAGTCGTCCAAGGTCATTTAACGTTGCGAAAGATACGCACTGAACAATAAATTTTATCGGCGACATGCTTTTCGCATTTTGCGTTGTGGCTCACGTGATCCCACAGGTACGAGGTATGTGTATTTAGCCAATTTAACGATGACTTGTTGGTGAACCTTCCATGGCTTAGGTGCAATTTAACAGTAGGAACTTTTATTGTTAAGCCCTAACCATTTTCCCCCTCTTTACACCGGAACACGCTTTCATTCTTTGTCTTGATTCAGTTAGCAATCAGTACAAAAAACTGCGATTAACCACATGAGTGCGGGCAAATGCCAGTCTACCCTTATAATAATAATAATAAAATCAATTTATTACTGCGTAAAAACAGTGATGGGATGCTGGAAGGCATAACTCTTATCCATTGATACCAGTCTCTACTTTAAGGAAAGAAAGACAAAGCTAAGATATCATTAAAAACAAAACAAAACAAAAAAAACACGTCAATGGCAATATCAAAGTTAAAATCAAAGTCACCTAAAAAATACCCAACAGATCAATTTTGTTGAGACCCAGCTCGAAGGCCCGTACACCGTTGGCCACGACCAAAGTCGAAGTCAATGCATTCCAGGACGCAATTACACGGTTGCAGAAGAAAAACTTAGTATAATCTACAGCCACGGATCTGACTACTAATTTAAGTTGGTGACCTCGAGTACAAGAATTTCCTCTGACCGAAAAGAAAATATTACGGTCAACATCAGCAAACCCACGAAGAATAGAGAAAGTGAGACATAAGTCAACCCTGAGGCGATGTAACTCTAAAGAAGCCAACCCAAGCTGACGTTACTGCGGACGTCATCTGCGTCGGTCGACAGCTTGTGTGGATTCGAGATTTTTTTACACCAAAGATATCTTGAATGCCGCGCAGCTTTTGACACAGCAAAACACACCTTATGGCGGGTGCAGGATGTATTGTCGCAAACCTTTTCCACGACACCTCGTTATTTGTTGGCGGATACAAAGCGTGGTTGCGATGCCAAGGCCTTTTGCGTTCAATAATTCCCCTCAACTCGTATTTAAAGTAAAAGTCTAGAAAGAGTCTGTGAATCGTCCAGTGGTGAGCAGAAATGTATAAGTAATCGGTCATGATGTAACAACTCGGGGAGTGGACGATTGAATTCAAGACAAAGTTTAAGCCCAATTCACTTCTTACTGCACAGCTAAAGGACTAGGTTGCAGCTTGCACCATTCCTAGAGAGTATCGGAGGTTCAATCTTGCGGGTTGTACCTCCAAACACCGACTGAGGATCCTCTGTATTTTCTGGCGGACTTTTATACCTGCTGGAGCAGGGGACTCCCGCGAAGGATTTATGTCACGTGATCAGCAAACTGCAGCGATCCGGTTCCAACTGACTAAACAGTTGGACCCGCTCGGGGTCCTGCAGCTGGCACTCGGCCAATTCCCGTGTTATGTGGCCATTTGATGGGCACGCTGCAGCTCATGTAATGACAAGGTGCACCGCACAGTGTTTTGATTTCGTGTTGCATCTTGCCATTCAAGTAAGTTTTTGCTTAGGTAAAGAAAAGATGTACCTTATGATACCCACAAGTTCCTAGTATGCGATAAGGTTTAATAAAATTAGTTATGACACATTTATTAATAATTCTTACTCACTAGTTAGAGTTTCAAGATTGCACTTGGGCGACAATTTATCCTTCTTCTATGTCTATTAAGTGACACAGGGGCAAAAGAATCTAAGTTTTAATTCTATTAAAATTCAACAAAAATTTAAAACAAAATGAATTCCACAAGAATTCACTCTTCCATTTGAATGGCATTTATCCAAAATCGACTTATTAAAGTTCATAAGATTTCGCCAATAGTTCACATCATCACATTTTAACAGTTTCTTTCCATGAAGAAAAAGTTATTTCATTCACTTATCTTTCTTGTCCAAGTACTCACCACGCTCGTCATCCGTAATCTCCACTTCCAGAAGGTCATCCCCACTCGAGGGCACAATCTAGGCTGGTTACCTTACCGTGTAAGTCCAGGGCGTCCACCCAACTCACACCTGTGAGCTTCAGGGTGCCTCCCGTATCCTACACCTTATCCAACACGTACGATCACAAAAAGCTATGCTCACACATGCACACTACATTTGTCTTTACGTAGACCTAACTGAACATCGAGCAAACTGTGAAAGCTGACCACCGGCTGGTCACCCACTCGATAGCAATCACCATTTAATCTAGTGATCAGGGGCAATGACGATCTGATCTGCACAGGCCCATCGCTAACCTAATCCAAACTTTCACCGTTTTCACCAACTTTGCCAGTTTGGGGGTTACATCATACATGGAACCCATTCTAAACCACAACTCTTTGTTCCTCACAATTCCCCTTAATCGTGGACTGTCATCCACATACGAAAATAGGTTTACAATCTGGCAGCCTGACAACAACGCCAATTAAACGGTACCACATTAGGACATTCATTAGCCCTTTGCTAGATACGGAGGCCTTTAGTATCTCCTCAGCATTACAGCTTTGATTTTACGTGCCTCTGGGTCTATCCCCGTTAGTGGCCTGCGAAGCTCGTGCTGTGGCACCGGAAATGATCGTTGGGCTGGCTACGGTATCAATTAGCGCGAAACATGGTAATCCTGACAATTTAACATTAATTAAGGCAGAGCCACCCTTAGTTTCCTTGTCTACGCCCTTAAAAAACCTTGCATTTGGTGCAAAACACGTTTTAACGTGCCTTTCCACAAACCTGCTTTTCGTCGCCAATCAATGCTTTTTCCCGGTCGCAACCTTGTTTAACCAGGTTAGCAACCTTCTTCAGCGTTTTTTGGCTTTTTCTGACATTGGTTAGACCTATGTCTTTGCTCGTGACAGGTCCAACAGCTCCCATCAAAAGGCCTTCTTTCCTTTTTAGGTTACTGCTCTGTCGCTGTTGTGATACTAGCTTCTTGCACATTTGCTGCTTTCGGTGCAGCACTTCTGTCACTAGTACACTGGTGTTACTAGTACCATGTACCGTTTGGTACCGACAGGCTCTTTACCCTCTTGGGTCTGAAGCGGCCATGCTTAAAGGTTCTACGCCGTGAAACACGTAGGTGCTGGCCTTGTGCTGGTTCGACTGGCATGAAGCACCGCCTCATTTCGCATAGGTTGGCTTCCCTGCGTGACCTGAGAGTAACTCCACCAAGCCTGACTTGGTTCTATAGATAAGTATGGGTCGGTACGTTCTATGAGCCACCAGTAACTTTTTCACCCTCGCTCCTTCTCTCACCAATCTTCGCAGGTAGTTAAATCTTTAGAATCTTATGTGCCTTTTCTCAAAATCTGAAGCAGGCGGACATAACCTATCAAATACCCACAGATAGCTTGGGCGTAACAAGAAAAAGGTTTGTCAGGAGCTGAGTCCTTTGTTCGAATTCACATTTGAGGTCTGCTGCATAATCTGGGCTTTCAAACTTCACATTAAAAATCCGACTCAAATGTTTACCTAGTCCAAAACAGTCCGAAAACCTTAAGCCATCGTTCAACTTGCAGGGCTAGGGGAATAAGTCTTTAACACGTCATTATCTGCCAAGTTAAAAGCACTAGAGTAGTTCGTTAATCTTTGCAGAAACGCTGATGGCAATTTTTCATTACCATGCCCTACGTATGTTGGCATGGCAGCTTTTGTGTCAAAGTTCTTGAAAAGGGTTCTGTGCAAAGTTCTTTCCTGAAAAATAGTCCCTACAACGATAGGGTTTACCCCTATTGCTGTAACTGCGGCTGTCCGGCTGTGAGCCATTCTGCTCTCAGCCATTCTATGCCTTTCTGGCGAAACATCGTATTCATGCCGAGGTTGCCGATACCTCCTGCCGATGCCTTGAAAAGAAGTTGAAGTTGGCACATTGTTGCCTCGACTAAAAATTTGCTCTGCGCGGTCATCTAAGTGGCATGTCGTAAATGATGTCATGCACGAAAGACATTTATTTTTCACACGCTACGGATTTCTCAAGCCAAAGCGATAAACTGGGAGTGAGAGGAGGGGAACCTGAACGGGGAATGCCCGTGTGTGTGGCAGTGCTCTTCTGGTGGCCGTGCTCTTTAGAAAATAAAGAGATTGGGGGGGGAGGGCAATGTGTCTGTCACCATTAAGTATATGAATTGCATTAACTTAACCTACAAAGTAAGATTTTTTTGAGAGGAAGGGAGGAAAGGGGGACGGGACACAGTAGGTAGAGGATGGGAGGAAAAGGGGAGCATTCCGGGAAGAAACATTTCCTGTCACAGTCAACATTCAGGCAACATCGAGCGAAAACTGGGATACAATCACGGGCGAAGCGAAACCCTGGGCAAAGCCGGGTACGACTGCTAGTATCTGTATATATATATTTGGATTAATTGGCAGACTTAAGGAGGAATGGAATAAAATATGTTTATTGGGGCCGTGACCAGCAGTCATGCACCCATCCTAATACAAGATCTAAGCATGAAACCATCCAAGGCCAAAGAACAAAACACAGTCAGCACAGTTAGCACAATCCCATGCCTGACTCAATCAATCCGCCGGAGACCTGGGATCAACAACCATTCACCCATCATAGCCTACTTCACGTAATCCCTTCACCAACACAGTCCACCACTGTAAGCCAGTGGCCACCAGATAGCTACTGGTAGTCAACATGCTGCACACCAAGCCCCAAAGACTAGCAATCACAAACGAAACCCAGTTGCAGTACTATAGCTACCAACTGCCTCAAGTCAAGCCTCAGAACTTTTGCCAGCTGTTGAAAGCAAAGTGTGGATGGCCGGTGATGTAGCAATCCACCGTGTCAACTTTTACATTACTCATGAAATCTTTTGCACAGCAGCACGTGATGCTCTACTGATTCTTCCATACCGTACGTGCCGTAAATGGCTGAGTCAGTTCAACCATGCCGAAACCGAAGTGATGACAGGAGCGTATGTCTCATCCGAAGACGTGTGAGTACCCGCACCATTCCATCGCCGAACTAAAGCTGCACACAGGAGGCACATGAGACAAAGTACTGCCTGTATTAGCACTTCTCCTTCCCTCATTCCAGGCAGCTAAAGTCCAGCTCGTAATGACTACATGCTTTGACCGCATGGGCTAAGTCATGGACAGCACTGGCACATCACTGCAGATTGCACCTCATGCCAGCTCGTTTGCCTCTTCATTGCCGACACACCCACTGTGTCCCTTGACCCATTGCAAAGCCACATGCGATGTTTGTGAGGCAACCCACAGTTTACAACAAATTGTATAAACTACTGGATCACCTACACTGAACACTGCAAGGCTCGAAAGTGAGTCTGTTATAATGGAAAAGGATGGGAGGCACATGTCCAAAGCCTCGTCCAAGGCCACGGATATAGCAGCCAGTTCGCAACTCAGACTTGACCCGACAGCACTAATGCGCTTGAATAGACCATACTTATGCGCCGGGATTGCAACACCAACCCCCCCAGTCATCGTCTTCTTATGATAAGAGGCAGCACAGAATGTGTCACACTGCGTGAACGATGGCTCAAACAATGTAACCACCAAGGGACATCAGGTTCACGGTCTCGGGGGAAAAGATGCCCAACACTCAACAGATCCAGGTGTCGAACCCCAAGAAGGAAGGACACACCCATTCCAGCAACACCAAGCTGACTGTGCACCCACGAATTGACCCCAGCGTAATCATGCAGGATCCTCCCCACCGGATCTGACGTACCTCTACTAAAGTTGCGTAGACACGTTGTCAACAAGAGCTCTTTTACGCGCAGCAGAAGCGGAGGCTCATTGCAATCCACGCCGAGAGCCTACACAGAGGTGGTGATCAGACTGCTCGAAATAGTTCATAGGCAGTCGTGGACACAAATCTGCAAGGACCTAATGTGAGCAGCAGGCCCAATCACGAAAGGAATGTGATAATCCATCACAGACTGAACAAATCCTTTGCAGGCTGCCAGTAGACACCCTCTCTTTACAGTGTTGTGCTTTGAAAACACTTTAAGAACCGTCAACCGAGACCTGAGCTTGGCTCTGAGTAACGACACATGTTAGCTCCAATAGAGGCAGCCGCCAAGTGTAGCCCCCAGCTACTTGACAGTTGGTTTGGGAGAGATGATGACTCAACCCACAGTAACCCGTACCGCTGCTTCACGGACTGTCTTCAACCTCGAAAAAATAACAACCTCAGTCTTCGCCGGTGCAAGAGAGAGTCCCCTCAGCTGAATGCGTGTAACAATGATGTCAAGGGCTGCCTGAACGTACGGGATGATGGTCAGCAGATCCTCACCCACAAACCACATCGGAACATCATCAGCATAACACACTACGTTTGCCTGCTGCAGAATTTCAATGAGGATATCGTTTATTACAACAGCAAACAGCGTTGGGCTCAGGCAGCTCCCTTGCGGGAGGCCGCAGCCCGACTCCATGATGCATGACCAGAACTTTCCAACCCTGGTCACATACTTCCTTAGGCCCAAGAGTGCTACAACGGCTTCAACAAGCTTTTCACCCACATCCATGCTTCGTAGGGAAGCCTCAACCCACTCGATACTCACAGTATCATACGCTGCTCGGATGTCAAGAAAAACAGCAATGACCATTCGCCCATGTAGCCACGCTTCTTGAATGCCTGACAGCAGAAACAGGAGTGCATCCTGAGCACTCCTGTTTGCCCTATAACCAAATTGTATAGGTGCAAAGCAGTTACAATACTCAAGATGCCACACCAGGCGTGCAACTAGAATGCATTCATAAACTTTCCGTATACAAGGCAGCAGAGCATTGGGCTTATAGTTCACCAAGTTCGATCTATCACTGCCCTTCTTATGCACTGGAACCAAAATGTTGAACGACCATGAGGACGGCAATGCACTACCATTAAACATGCTCTGCAACAAAAGCAACAGCTGCTTGAGTGAGTGAACGCAGATGATCATATGAGACCCAATCAATTCCAACAGCGCTACGAGCCCTCCATCTTTTCAGCACCGTATCAAACTCAACTTGCTCTAGATCAAGACTTGAGCCCGTTTGGAGCCGGATACATGTGGTGGGCGTGTGCCAGTGGGATGTCGCAAATCTTGTTACTTGCATGTTTGCTGGGGCCAATGGCCAATCTTAGTCTGGGGTGTCCATTCTTCCATAGGTGGACATTATCTATGTCTTTTAATTTGGTTTCCGGTTCCTGCCTCTAGAACATAATAGAACAGTCCATTACCCATAATACCCTGGCTATTTCGCGGTTGTCAGGGGCAACCAAATCGTATTTAAGCAAGGGGGCCAGCATGTAAAAATCAGAAAGCCTTCGGGCCAGCCAACTAGCTGGTCCTCTCTCAACCCCTGCTAGGTCTCCTAGTTAGGGGGATTTTTGGCTGTTAGGCCTTTGGTAGGCCCAATTGTGGTTAGGCTTTCCCCCCAACCTGAACAACCCTATTTACCCTAACTTAACCCCAAAGTTCCCCAACCCTTTCCCCAGACTTTTGGTTCAGTCTAATTTTCGTTAGCTCTCCCACTTAGCTATTCTTCGTCATGGTGCTGAAACCCGGGAACTGATCTTGTGTCCTTTGGGTTTACTGCGAATTTAGTTAGGCCCAAGTTAGGGTTCTCTTGTTTGGGTTTTTGTTAGGCCCTTTTTAGGTTTTCGGGAGCTTAAGGTGAAACGTGGGTAAGCCGAGCAATGGCTAAGCCTGGGCCTTAAGTTCCATTGTGTAGTTAGGCCTATGCTACTAGTTAAGCCTAACGTGTTCAGATCTTGCTGAAATTTGGTAGGGGCATGCAGAAGGGTCTTGGGGATCCGTTTTTGGCGTTAAGCCTATTTTTAGGCCTATTTTGGATTTTTTGGGTTTTGAACTTGGGAGGTAAAACGGAAACGTCTTCGGACAATTTTTTAATTAGGCTTAGTGTGGCTGTAAAGCCTACTTTTGAATTCTGGGTGTGTTTAGTGAAGGGGGAACACTAACTTTAGCGTTTGGTTGCCTTATGGCAATTTCAATTGCCTTTCATGCAATTTGTGTTGGTAAGCTCATAAAGAGCAATATTTCTGCGACGGTTTTTTCCCCAAAGGGGTTTTTTCCCCATAAATCAACCTAATTTTCGGCTTTCAGAACTAACTTAATTTATGAGAGGTGTGTCGAGTTTTGGTGGTTCTTAAACCATGTTTTTTTTCGATCCTTTGAGGTGCATCCTAGTTGGTAGTTTCAAGTCCGTACTTGAAGGCGTGTATCATTATGTCAGCTGTAGTCGTTTGAGTGTAGTCTTGGGACAGTGTAGTCTTGGGACAGTGTAGTCTCAAGACCTCGTAGTTTTCGTGCAAGAGTCAGTCTTCGGACCTCGTAGTTTTCGTGCAAGAGTCAGTCTTCGGACCTCTTAGTTTTCGTGCAAGAGTCAGTCTTCGGACCTCTTAGTTTTCGTGCAGGAGTCAGTCTTCGGACCTCTTAGTTTTCGTGCAGGAGTCAGTCTTCGGACCTTCTAGTTTTCGTGCA
>JAHWFP010034539.1:970-11951 GCA_023313725.1 Lithobius niger | reverse complement strand
CAATTCGTAATACTTCACTCAATTCACCGGATTACTTAGGATCATTAAATCGTACCAATATTAAACACTTGTGATAACTAGCCTTTGGAACTTAATAATGATCCTAAGTAATCCGGTGAATTGAGTGAAGTATTACGAATTGAATTATTGAATGCTCGGTAATATTGAGTTCATCGTCCCCTCCAAAAGGGTACAATTCTTTATACGTTTTCTCTTCTTGATTGCGGTAATTGAGAGGTATTGGGGCATTTTCTTTTGAAGATTCACATGGTATATTAGGGACTGGTCATTATTTATCGCCGGAGGGGGGGGGGGGAAATAGGGGAGTCATGAAAGAGGGGAGTCATACATTTTTCAGGTCCTGTCAAGGGGGTGGGGGGTTCAAAAACATATTGTCCAAACTGGAAGGAAGAGTCATTCTATAGGACCTCAAAAATAGCACTTTCAGAAGTCAAAATTTCTAAAAATACCTCAGCTTCTAGGGGGACCCCCCCCCCCCCACATCATATGAGTGTTTACACGGGTTTGAAGTTGTTAGTACCATTACTACAAGTATAGTTTTTGCAAAGAACTTTCTAGAAATGCTTGGGCACCTATAGCTTCTTCTGTCTTTTAGGTACCGACTGTATTACGGATGTGGACATACAAGCGAACAACGTGTTCTCGACAAGAGATGGGTGTAAGGAACATTTTAGAGAACATTTTTAAACCAAAGTGTCTTTTTGTTAAAAAGGAAACACGTTTCTTTACAACTAATGGTAACTGTCGGTGTGGAGAGCTACTTACTTAATTTGACTATACAGTACTAAATATTGGCTACAAGAAATCACCTACAGACAGTCTCAATAGGTATACGAAAAGCGCATTTTTTTTTGGAGGGGGGGTGCACATTTGGTTTTTGTGAAGGGGGGGTCAATATTTTTTTTGGGGGGGGGTCTCGAAGGGGTGGGTCGTCGAAAATTTTATGGTCACATTTTCATTTCTTCCTCCGACTCTGGGCGTGGTCTCCGGGCAGTCTTGGGCTTCTGCACCACCACTCGGCGCTTTGAGAGGTAGCTGGTATCTGCCGGGAGTGTGGTTTGCGTAGCCGGTGGGCTGTTGTTAGAGTAAGTAGTCTAAGGTAGTTGTAGAAAGGGCGCATAGCAGAGAGGCTGAGCTCTTCTTAAGTGTGAATAAAGAATAAAGAAACAAAGTGGCTGATAACCTATTTATCACCCAATTTCACGATCTCAGTCCGACAACAATAGTATAGCACGCACACAACAAAGGATGAATCGTGCTGACGTTCTTTTGATTTGATTTGATTTGATTTGTTTATTGAGCTATAAAGGTCTACATATACCTTGGCGCTTTTGCTGTAAAAGGTCGACAATGCGACAAAGATGTCATTGTTGACGGCATTGTTATTCCTTGCTTAGTGAAGGGATCTGTGCTCTTGTTTATTGATTGTAACTCAATTCCGAAGTACCCCATCACCGTTCATATTGCGGAAACTCAACGACGAGCATCCCCTTCAGACAACTTCTCTTACATTTTTTTAGGAGAAGATGTTCTAAGAGGCTATTCGGCATTGAGTTTCCACGGTACTGAATCGTAAATAACCTTTACAGTTTAGTGTCATAATGTTTTCGTGCTACAAGAAAAAATAAATAACAAAACGAAAGCATTTTTTCTCGCTTAAACAAAACATGCTCTTCACGGTACTGTTCTTAATGTTAATCGCGACTGTAACGTCCTTTTTAATATCTGGAGCAAGCGTGATGTTCTTAAATTCATAAGCAGGCGTGATATCCAAGAGCAGGCGTGATATCCGATATCACTCCTCCTTTTGCATCTCAGTCCTAAACCATTGTTGCAATACCGTCGTGTTTCATTGTTAAAGGAGGACTGAGATCGTGAAATTGGGTGATAAAGAAAGGGGGGGGGGGGAATTGAGGCTTAATGGCGCGTCGACAACTTGGTCATTAGCGCCAACCTCAGTCACAGTGCAGTGGTCCGGGTTGCCACTGCACCACACATTACAGAGATGTTATTCAAACCCCTAATCTAAATCTTGTCATACATCTGTACCTCCTGCAAAAATTGAAAAACACCGGACAGGAGGACAGACTTATCGCCCAACTGACGCGCAATGTCATGCAAAAGATGGAAACGACGACGAACACCATCAAGATGGCGACAATCAACAAGCAAGTGGCGGACCGTAAGTGGCCGCCGACACCAATAACATTCAGGAGGGTCAACCCCCCGCAAAAGGAAACAGTGAGTAAGTCGAGTGTGACCAATGCGCAAACGGGCCAACCAGTGCCCACCGTTTCTTCCCCATGTGCACGATCGAAGTGACATTACGTGGATGTGTAGCATGGTGAGGGGGCCATCTGCACATGTGATCATGGCTGACCTTGCACCATCCGTTCAAGGTAATCACAGCACTAACTTCTACGCTACCAGTGAAAATTGGAAAATTGTAGAGAACCAACGCTATAGCAAAAAAAAAAAAAAAAAAACAGAATGAAAATCAGACCATTAGGGTAGGAGTTATCCTTCGAACAAGTTAGTCTTAATAGCTTCACTGCATGTCTTCAGGATATCTAGCAGAGAAAGCGCCGTAGCAATACGGGATACAGAAAGAGGTTTTCTTACCTAGGCAGAAACGTGTGGTACGTTTTCCACAAAATTGGAAAGTGGTTTCATTCTGTTTTTTTCTTTAGCGTTGGCTCACGGTTCTCTACGACTTTCCAATTTACACTGGTAGCGTAGGAAGTACGGTGTAGAAGTTAGTATCGTGATGATTTTTAACGGATGGTGCAAAGTCAGCCATGATCACATGTGCAGGTGGCCCCCTTACCATACTACACATCCACGTAATATCATTTTGACCGTGCACATGGGGGACAAACGGTGGGCACTGGTCCATCCTTTCTGAATCACCCTGTATAGACTAGAAGAAGCCCATCCTCTGAACGCGTAATATAAACATGTGATTTTGTCTGTCATGTGTATGTATATCTCTTTTAAAAGATACTGTATCGTGATATATCAGATGAATAATTCAAATCATCTTTAAAATTTTAAATTAAATTTTAAAATAACTCGGCGAACCTCGAAGAGTGTAAATACTTTTAAAATCACAAATTTGCGCATACTGGTTAACAATTGCACGTTTGCTATCGTTTCGCTCACTCAATCAGCGCATCTCCCATACCACTGCAAAACGTGTCCAGATGACTACGTATTTTGTCACTTTCGTTAGTGTCATCCCAGACTCCCGTTTATCGTTTGTTTTCAACTGTCGGATTCATGAGGTACCCGGATCGTTTCATTTGTCTGTCAGTGTATTTTTTGAAACTTTGTGGAAGGGTCTATTGCAGCGTGGTGTGACTCAGCCTCTCGGACTTCACGGAGATCTTCGTCATCAAACGATTTTTATATTTTTTCGAAACTTTCCAGCAGAAGGTCTGTCTGGGTGTAGGGTGAATCTGCCCGATACTCACACATTGATGATCATAGTGATCTTTCACATCATAAAGCCTAAGGGAGTGAACAATCAGTTTTAAGTAAGACCCATTTCCAATTCACTCCTTACTACAAAGCTAGGGGACAATACACATAGCATCAGATATTAGACATAGGCCAACAACTTTAGGTTTGTACCAACCCTTTTAGCTCCAGAGGTAAACCCCAAAACCCCTAGTGCCTTCCAGGATCCCAACGGCTAGCCTTTATACCGGTCTGAACAATATAATACTGTCTAAGAACGTCACGTTGCGTGACGTGTGGCACCCACGCGGCGCCAACTAGTTTGAACAGGTATAGCCTCCCTCGGTGCATAGCTGCTGGCGCGTGGCACTTCACGTAATGGTAAGGTGCACCGCAAAATGTTACCTTCGTGTTGCGTCTTGCCTTACATGTAAAAGTTTTCGGAAACTTTGCGGGATGGTCTGTTGCAGCATAGGGTGAATCCGCCTCTCACACCATTAGTGATCATGGTGATCTTTGAAATCATCAAACGACTTTAATCTTTTTTTTTTGAAAAAAACTTTGCGTAGGGTGCATTGGTCTGTTGGGCTTAGGGGAAACTCACCTCTGGCACACAGTGGTGATCATGGCGATCTTTCGCATTATCAGAAAACTTTAAGCTGTATTTTTTTTCCCCAAGTAGTTTTGTTTGGTTGTGGGACTCGGTCCAGCATCCACTTGGCTGGAAGCTAACTATTCTGACTCAGGGCCGTAGTTAGCCCCTTTGGCGCCCAACGTGAAACAACTGAGCGTTGCCCCTCCTCCCCCCACTGCCTATTTCAAGAAATTTCACGAAAGTAATATTGAGACTTACAAAAAAACTCAATTGAGGTTATAAAATCTCATCTTGTTATCACCTTAATCTCATCATGAGATTAAGCTATTTGGCTATAACAAACCTGAAAATAAACACTTCAAATAAGTAATTCCACTGGAATCGTTTACTTTTTTTTTTTCAATTTTCGTATTTTTCGGGTGTAAGCCCTTCGTTACGAAGTAAGACGTAACTAAAGTGAAGTGACTCAACATAAACGTTTTGTTTCTTTAATTTCAATTTTCGGTTTTCTGATCATTTTAAAGAAAAAACGAATAATCTGTTAACAAAATATCCGGCAATTGCGAAGTGAGTCTATTTAACCAGGTCCAAGTACGTCTCTTCGTATAGCATTGTGAATTTGCGTGCAACGCCATCTGTTAAAAAAATATTTGTGCTTTACCTCCCATTTCCATGGTTGGCAGGAGTTCGACAAGGCATACCCAGCCATGCGGCACCATAGGCGGGTCCTTGGCCGCCTTACCCTTCCTACGGACCCGCTCTTACCGCTCGGTTGTGCGTTCTCGTGTTGTTTGGGGGTCCACCAGGGACCAATCACAAAGTCCGCGCAGCGCATTGGGACTGAGTCGTTTTTCCTTTGTGTTGTCGACATGCTGCCAAAATCGTCTGATAAGGCCACTAAAAATTAATTAAGTGGTTCTCGGCAGCGGACACGTGGTTTTTTTTCTTAGCGCATGAAACGTTTTTTTATGACATTGTCTAAAAAAAAAAGTATCAATCACGCATCAGCAATTTCACCAAACATTACCTGGAGCCGATGACCACATGAGCTCTTAGCTTCATTCACATGTTCGCCGAAAAAAGAATCAAAGGATCGTTCTAACGCATGTCACAACTAAAATCTTGGATCCAAAGAATGACTGTAATTATCAAATGTGCAACTGTTGCACCCTGATCCTGGCGTTAAAACATAGATGTTATACTCGACAACAAAATGGAAGCTACTGGAAAAAAAAACAGCCATCGTCCACATCTGAAAAATCACGAATAAAACGTAAAAAAAAAAGAACACCGCCCGCTCCCATCAGTTTTTTTTTTTAGTACCACTCCCGAGAACCACTTAATTAATTTCTAGTGGCCTAATGCAAAAAAGTAACACGCTACGCAAAATTGGTATATGGTCCGCAACGTAACCAGTTTCTGTCTGTCCCAGGCACTACAGCCAGCTCATGGTGTACCAGAACAAGACGACAGACGTAATACGCGCTTCTAGTGTGTGCGCGGTGTATCTTGAGTCTTGCAAGTATTTTGTGAGCGGCTACGTCTTCCTGGAGGGGGCGGCATTAATCGACAGCCGCCATTGTTTTTGTAATCATCTTGGATATCAACAAGGCACTCTGTTACTGAAAACGTACAATCGATTATCTGTGTTCGTTCCGCGGAGAACTCAAGATAGGCCGCGGACACTATAATGACTTTTGTCGAGTCTTGTAAACGTTTCCTTTTACTACTTTCATGTAGCAGAAGGCGCCACTAAAGTTTAATGTTTCGCTTGGTATTAGCTTGGTTTACAAAGCAGTTGTGGAATGTCCAAATGGTCTTAGTTAAGGACGCTGGTAATGACAAATTTTACGTAGTTGGGCTTTAACGGGAATGTCGTGGCTGAATGCTTGCCATTTCGTGAGTTGATGGCATTCTGAATATTAACAATAATAACAATAATTATTATTATGATAATAAAAGTGTACGATTGCAGACCGCAAGATTCGGCAAAGGGATCCCAGAAGGAGGAAAACAGGAGTTGGTTGTGATTTGCTAATCGAAGAATAACAGAGAATATCTTAAGAGAGAATGTGGAATGTTCATAACAACTGTAAAGCCCAAACACCGGCCGATGTTAGCAAATACAGCCTTACAGTTTGTTGTTAAAGTCGTAACACTCAAAGGGGTCCAGCTACGAGTCCAAACGATTGCTAAGTCGTACAGGGTAGGTGTATACTAATAGTGGTAATGTAGGGTAGGTATATATGCTAAGATAAATGGATATGCTATGTAGTATTCTATAGCACTGTTGTGCTATTTATGTAACAATATAAATATTGTATGTCCATGTAATAACGATCAGTGGTGGAACATAACCCTGTAGGTATGGCGTTGAGTACTGTAATGTACTGTAATTCACCGGACTGTAAGGCCATGTAGAAAGAAATGCAGAAGCTGTTGTCTCAGCCATGGTTTTTCAAACATAACTAAAAAAAAAAAACCATATCGGGCTCTAGGTAGTTCATCTCTGAAAACCAGCCCAGCAGCACCTATTGCTCCTATTTCTCCTTCACTGCGTCGCCATGTAACCCTGCTTAAGAGCAGCTCAACCATTCAGCATCATGTAGACCCGCACGTACTGTACTTGTGAATAAACTCACAAGCAAGCCTACTGCTTAATATAGGTTCACAACTTCTTACCCTGAACACGCCTTTACGACTGTTTCAATAATTTTGCAAGAAACTGGTGATAAAACTACTAAACTTCCAGTTCGGAAAGAGAAAATGGAAACGTTCAACACCATAAAAACGATGCGAGCTTAACAAAGGGCAGACACAAGAATTCACTGACGAGGGAGGACCATTTTGATTTAGGTGGGCACCCTTACTAGGATTTAAGTCGAGCGAAACAAAAGTGCCACGAATATCACATCCCCCCCCCTCACCCCCGTTTCTTTCCAATTGTCCCAATCCAGCTTTTCACCAGCTGGGTTTTCATTATTGGTAGAGACCATTCAGAAAATATTCGGATAGAGTTGCTTTATGAAATGTAAACCAACTTGGATTTAGATTTTGGACATGCAAATCTTTCCTCAAATGTTTATAGATTTGGATGAAGTTTTAACTGCTCTTGCATTACTGACAAATTCATTTCAGTTATAGCTTGTATTTTAACTTGTATCTTAGCTTGCATAGCTTGTATTTTACAGCGAAACTGTTATGAGACCAAGGAAATGGTTAAGAATGGTTTTCCTCTATAAAGGTCCGCAGAATACAATTACGACCACTAGTTGACATTACACCGTTTTCAAGGTCAAAAACAACACGTAAAAAACGTAAGGAACGTTTGCTTTCAGGTCTTACAGGAAAGCTGGTTTAGCATTATATCCTGTACGAATCTCATTGCGACGCATTACCAAGCACAAAACACCTAGTTCGTGAATGTATGAAGAATGGAAAACCATCACCTCTCTGTCCCCATGACTGAGAGAGGCCAATATTGTTCAGAAGTGTCAAATCATAGATCATAACCCTCATTTTGTACTACATTTCTATTATGTCGCATACTAAGCATGTACGTTTTGATTTCCTGAAAAGAACGTTCAGTCTCCAAAAATGTATCATATTATAAATAAAAAAAAATTCTTTTCTTTTTTCCTTTGAAATACACAGGCAGTAAGCAGACTAAGAAAATTAACAGTACCGAATAACATAAGTTTAAGCAAAGGCACAGACGTTAAAGAGTTAAGAAAGAATCCCTGCTCGTCTTTGTGAACGTTCAAGGTCGTTTCGCCATTTGAGTTGTAATAACGCCTAACTATTTAAAGGGGCTAACTGGATGGGCACTGAAAATTGCTAGGAGGAAATTGCGTACCCTTGCTTACGTATACATTTCTACTGGGTTGCCAGCCTGGAGGCTCGTCAGACATCTACACTGTTAAAAATTTCCGTAAAACTGCGCTACTAAGAATTGGCAATTTTACGGAAATTTTTCGGAAATTTCGTTTCCAGCTCTTTTAACGGTAATCTCTGGATGCATTGTACAGTCTAACAATTAGAGATGCGAACATGTGTTTCATATGCAATATTAGAGGGCATATGACACGTTAGTGCTCAAAGCCATTACTCCTCATTCAGATCAGTTTTCAACTTAAAACTACTCCTACACTTTTATGGTTAAAATACGGGGAACAAATTACCAGTTCTTTGTCGTGTAATAGTTTAAGGGAATTTTTAGACAATGTATGCGTCTTCACTCAAAGGGACAAACGTAACGGCGTGTAACGATTCTCTAAGTCAACATACTCTAGAAGCGAGTAACGTAATTATCTCGATATTTTAAATAGCAGCCAGTATACTGCAAATAAACATTCGATCTGTGCTTTGACTCGAAGCTGCATCTTACTCACATATTTATGCCAACCAATTTGCCGAATGAGGTATCTTGTCGTAAATACCAGTCTTATTTATAATTAATAAACAAAAACGGAACGTTAAATGTTTAGAGTAAGGGTCTAAAAGTCAAAACCTAGAAGGAACACGGACAAGGTTTGACAGTAAGGGTCTAGGTGTAAAATTTTGTAAGAGGCTGGTAAGCATTAGACCCTTACTACCTGGTGGTTAGCTTATAGTTCTACTCTATTTGGACAGAAAGTGTGTATGAACGATTGTAGGAGGTTTTCTTTGTTCTTAGAATATTGTTATGAAATTTAAGAACATAATTTTCTTGTGAAGTTTGGTATTTTGTGTCTTTTGATGTTTTCGAATAATTTTTTTATTATATTTCGTAGATTTGCGACAGAGGATAACCAGTAATGCTCTCTGCTGCGAATACCCTGCAATGTTACTAAATCGAAAAATAATTTTCAACATACAGTAAAGCAGTAAACCTATATCATACTACCACTGGATCATCACATGGGAGGATTTCCAGTTTTTCGTGAAAATGTTTTTATTTCTGACCACTGGGTAGTAAGGGTCTAATGCTACCAGCCTCTTACAAAATTTTACACCTAGACCCTGACTGTCAAAGCTTGTCCGTGTTTCTTCTAGGTTTTGACTTTTAGACCCTTACTCTAAACATTTAACGTTCCGTTTTTGTTTATTAATTCGTGTTACTTTTAGAATTGCAGCTAAACTGTAAAACTGAGAGTTTAACACAGAAACCCAAGGCTGACTCTTACTAACACTGGTTATCGCCAGTGTTAACAATAGAAACAAATCCTTTAATCTTCAGTCTTGCAGCTGGCGTTTGATAATTAGCATTGTTGCATAATAACAATGTTTAAAACAATGTAAAACAATCAATCTGGTCGTTTAGAGCTCCATAACCCCTGAACCACTTGACCAATTAGAAAATGCCTTATGGAAAGGGCACATCTACAGAGCAATACCTGTAAAATGAGCTAAGAACCGGCTTCATAGGACAAATGGTTTGACCTGTAGAGAGGACAGACGAAAGGTACATCCCCAGAGCAAGACCAAGAACAAGAACAAGAAGTTGTCTATTTGGCCCCTCTCTGTATCTCGGGTTTGGCTCGCCCGAATTTCACAATTTTTTGGACTGAGACAGGCCTTGACTAGTCAAGGCTAGATTCCAAATTTGGTTTAAAAATATTTACCTTTGACGGAGTTATAAGCTCTAAAAGTTGAAAGCTTAACACTGAGATCCTAGGTCGACCCTTACTAAGACTGGCTATCGCCAGTGTTAATTTCTTCTCAACTGTATGTGTTTTTACAGTATTAAAAATCACCGACTGAAGCTCTGCTCTCGTCATATGCTGAGCCAGAGCCTTAATGCTGTTCAACACTCCAAGAACATAAACCATACAACACAAACCATAAAACATAAACCACCAACTATCATTTTTTTTTAAAGTGGCAAACACAGAATGCAAAGAGGAACCTACAATGAAAATAAATGTGGTGTTTTCAAATCAAACAACTCGCGCGTGGTCAATAGTTTACATTTGCCCTTTACCTTGTGTGCTAATCTTTTATTCTCGCCAGTGTTTAATCCTAGTTTAGATGTCCATGGCACGATTGGTTTCTCATTGTTTGTGTTACAATCTTTAAACTACCACAGAAAAACACTGGAAAGGATACGAGCCTAAATGGAGAGCAAAACCAAGAGGCGTTCCCCTGCGGCGCATTAGGTTATGATGTCTGGCATGTAATACGAATGTCGGGGGTTTGAATTCCGGTCGCAGCAATTGTGAAAGCAGTACCGCAAAGCAATTCTTTTTAGCCTTTGCAGCGTCCGAGATATGACAATTTTAGCATCAGGGTTTCTTGAAGGTCCTACGTTCAAGCCCAAGTCCCAACAATTGTGAACGCGATGCCACAAATGAATTGTTTCTATGGCCTCTGCGGCTTCTAAGGTATAACAATTTAAGCATCAGGGTTTTTTGAAGGACCTATGTTCGGGCCCAAGTCGCAGAAATTGTAAACACAATGCCAAAAAAAATTGTTTCTAGCCTCTGCAGCTTCCGCGATATGACAATTTAAGCATCAGGGTTTCTTGAAGGTCGTAGGTGCGAGCCCAAGTCGCAGCAATTGTAAACACAATGCAACAAACAATCGTTTCTAGCCTTTGTGGCTTCCGAGATGACAATTTGAGCATCAGGGTTTCTTGAAGGTCCTAGGTGCAAGCCCAAGTTGCAGCAATTGTAAACACATTGCCACAAACAATTGTTTCTATCCTCTGCGGCTTCCGATATATGACAATTTGAGCATCAGGGTTTCTTGAAGGTCCTACGTTCAAGCCTAAGTCCCAAGAATTGTAAACGCTATGCCACAAACCAATTGTTTCTATAGCCTCTGCGCCTTCTGAGATATAACAATTAAAGCATCAGGGTTTCTTGAAGGTCCTAGGTTCGAGCCCAAGTCGCAGCAATTGTAAACACAATGCCACAAACAATTGTT